>BQNB010002247.1:0-86377 GCA_026074375.1 Tanacetum coccineum | reverse complement strand
ATGGCAGTTGAAACATTCTACCTTTAATTTATCATATCCAGCAGTACTACTTCCATCAATGATGATCTTCCTTCCAGTTCTTTGATAGAACTTTCTTGCCCTCATGCTCAGCAGTGCCATATTCCACTTTAGATCCATTTCTTCCAAATCATCATCATGAACTAGTTGAGACCCTTGTGGTTGAGTGGACAAAAAGGCATAAACTGTGGCATCACTAAAACTAGCAGTACTAGTTTCAGTACTAGCAGTATTAACCTTGGTGTTGCCAGTACTAACTCCAGTGTTAACAGTATTAATAGTATTAGTACTGCTTGGACTGGAAGTGGTTAGAAATGCCAAGTTCTTATCATCATTATTAGCAGCAACAGTTCTCTTAACCTTTTGTTCAACAATTTTAAAATTGTTGTACAAATCATCCAAACCCATTTTCTATTACTTCCCACAATGCATAATCTTGGATCTGAAAGTACTGCTTGATTCTGATTTCCCACATCTCATACTCTCCTAGTTTGAGCATGGGAAGCTTTGCCAACGCATTGTTCTGAGAATTTTCTAACTCCATTTTCCCTAGATCAAAGTTTCTCAAAGCACAGGATCTGATACCACTTGTTGATCTCATGCCTTGATCGAATCTTTATAATATAAAGAGTTTGTTACCTTGGAAGAATCCAAAATAACAAAGATTGAGACTTTGTATGTATACCAAAGTGTATGCGGAATCTACACTTTGATACTCTAGAGAAGTTTATTAATGGAACAGTAATGATCAAAAACAAACAATGAACACAAAACTCACTGCTTCAATATTATTAAATAATACGAGTACTCTTGAAGTACTGGGGTTACAAACCTTGAAGCTATTACAAATTTTCTCTCTAAGTATTTCTAGTACTTGAAATGTATCTCTAAAAGTTCTAGTTTACACTACACTTAGGATCACCTTTTATAGAATACAAGGAGTCCTTTACAAATATATCTGCCTATCTTTTAGGATCAGTTACAATTCAAAACTAAACATCCCGAAATACTCTCCATGCATTCTTATCTTCAGTTCAGCAGCTTTGACTATCAGCAGTATTAACTCTTTTGTCTAGCAGTAGTAACTAATACTGGCAGTACTAAGTTTGTACTGGCAGTACTAACTCCATTAGTACTGTTGGCAGTATTAAGTCATATGAAGATTTTATACCTAACATCATATTCCGATATAATAAGCATACTAAATAGCTTATTAGAATTAATTGGGAGCTATAGTGCTTAGTTCTTATTTTCCGTGAGCTTATCTTCTAAATAGTGTTTAGATTTAAGTCAATAATAGATTATAGCCTATTCTGGTCCTTTTTGCTAAAGTCGTATACTTATTAATACTTCTTGAATACTTGTTAGTAGTGTTTTTATAGTTATTTTTCTCGAAAAGATTTCTAAGTGCTCATTTGATTTAGAAAATTGTTATATCTAGTGCTTATTTGATTTTTATACTTCGTGTGGATTTAGAATTTCCTGGCTAATTCATAAAAAAAAACTTGTTTATCAAAATAAGTCTCGGCTTTATTAATTTATAGTATGTTTTTAGCTTATCGTTGCTAAGCTAGTTCTCGATCATCTTTAAATGTTTAGATTTAAATGCTTAATTCGAATTGTTTTAAGAATTTCTAGTGCTTAATCTTTCAGCTTGTTGTCATAGTGGCTTAATCTGTGAGCTTATCATGAAACATCAGTTTATACGTTTGTCTAGGCTTTTAATTTGTTTGCTTAGATTCATTTGAAATATCATACACGCATATTAACTTTTCAATCTGGACTCCCTTAGATCTTTGGGCCTCGTTTGGTTTGTATGACTCTCATGAGTGGCCTTAGATATTACAATCTTAGGTGACTATTTGATTTGTTTAAAATTAGACTCGTGGAGTAAGCGAAAAAGAATTGAAATTTGCAATTTGATAATAGTTGTTAAAACTATTTTTATATGTTAACAGTTTATTGTAGTTTTGTCTTCATACCGTCATCTCATTAGGCGTGAAGCGTAAGGTTTATTTAGCTATACTGAATTTGATTATTTGATTTAGCATTTTTTTTTTTTCTAAATAAATCGAGAGGTAATTTCGTTAATTGCGGTCTTCAACTCGGTTCCATTTTCTATCTTTTTTCAATACATTAGTGTAGATTTTTTTTTTATTTCATAATTTTAGTTATTAATTGCTTTAATTGTCGATAGAATTTAATTGTGCCTTTAATTCTAGTTTAGCTTCCCTTTTATATGCTTTCCCTTTTTAATAATTTTAGAACCAAACAAAACTTAATGTCAAATCAGCCGATTTACAACTTAAACGTAGAATTCCATTCACCTACGACCGAGGAGAAACGAAACCGTGTTTATTACTTATTATTTTTTTCCTAGAGAATAATTTGTATGACACCTTTGCTACGTATTATATATGTAATTTATACATATATTAAATATATATATATATATTATAATATATATATATATATATATATATATATATATATATAAATATATATTATATTAGAGAGGTTGTATGTGACCGATTATCAAAATGGCGCCATTACCGGAAGAGGTGTAGCTGTTTTACTGGGATGTTTGTGTCGAAGCCTTGAAGATCCTTTCGCCCGTGAAAGATTTCGTTATATATATATATATATATATATATATATATATATATATATATATATATATAAAAAAATAAACGTAGTATATAAGTTAGCCCTTAAAATATGGTGACAAACACGGAATTACATTAGTTTATTTATAGCGTGACACATAGGGACTAATAATGACAAGCTACGATAGTTGTGTGTCACTAGGACTATAAATACCCCCTCCATACTTCCATGGAGGGGTGAAGTTCACATTTGTAAAAGTGTGTGTGTGTGTTTTCTCTAAAGCACACACACAACTTCCCATCTCTTATCTTTTCTCTCTAATAAACATGGATCAATTTCTTTTCCATTTTACCATACCTCCGGATCTCGTGTTATAAGGGTGAATCATGATAACAATTGGTATCAGAGCATGGGGGAATCCGTGTTGTTTATCTACTGATCTTGTGGCTAAACAAGATCAAATTCGTGGCTTAGTTTGTTTATTTTTTTTGTTCAAAAAAAAATAGCAAGAAAAATAAATGTGTACATCCGGGACTTAGTTGACTTTGATGTTACCGTGTCAACTTCCAGGGGGAAGTAGTGTAGACTACTTTACTTAGTATGGTTTATGAAGTATTCTGCATACGTGAGAAGAATTGTTGCTGATTTCTCGCATGCACCCCCGAACGAATATTCACCAAGCCCTAATGACAAGAAGCAGGAGTATTTGGTGTGGTTTTTAAAACAAGGGTTTTCAATGGACAAAACCCAGTATCTTTAGTCAAAACGGAATGAGACAAAACGCAATGAGCAAAATGCAACCTTGAAACAAAACGCAATGACCAAGAACGCAATGACCAAAACGCAGTCTGAGGCAAACGCATGACCAAAAACGCAGTCTTGAGGCAAAACGCAATGACCAAAATGCAGTCTTGAG
Organism: Tanacetum coccineum; assembly: GCA_026074375.1. Classification (NCBI taxonomy): domain Eukaryota; kingdom Viridiplantae; phylum Streptophyta; class Magnoliopsida; order Asterales; family Asteraceae; genus Tanacetum; species Tanacetum coccineum. The sequence continues at coordinate 82,836 of BQNB010002247.1, read as the reverse complement.
GCAAAACGTAATGACCAAAACGCAGTCTTGAGGCAAAACGCAATGACCAAAACGCAGTCTTGAGGCAAAACGCAATGACCAAAATGCAATAGTCAAAACGCAATCTTCTTGGCAAATCGCAGAGTACAAAAACCGCAATGAAGAACAAAATGCAAATCAAGAAACTCCCTTCATGAGTCCAAAACCAGCCAAGAAATAAACATCAAACATCATATGAAAATGCTACGAAATGAGTTAAAAAAACCATCTAGGTAATGATGCAAGGAAGTAGATCTAAGCCCGAAAGTACAAATCTTTAACACTTTTAACCACAAACAAAGATCAATCTTGGATTTTTCTTGCTATTTTTTTCGAACCAAAAAAAATAAACAAACCAAGCCACGAATTTGATCTTGTTTAGCCACAAGATCAGTAGATAAACAACCTGGCTCTGATACCAATTGTTATCACGATTCACCCTTATAACACGAGATCCGGAGGTATGGTAAAATGGAAAAGAAATTGATCCATGTTTATTAGAGAGAAAAGATAAGAGATGGGAAGTTGTGTGTGTGCTTTAGAGAAAACACACACACACACACTTTTACAAATGTGAGCTTCACCCCTCCATGGAAGTATGGAGGGGGTATTTATAGTCCTAGTGACACACAACTATCGTAGCTTGTCATTATTAGTCCCTATGTGTCACGCTATAAATAAACTAATGTAATTCCGTGTTTGTCACCATATTTTAAGGCTAACAATATATATATATATATATATATATATATATATATATATATATATATACATATATATAGATATATATATATATATAATATATATAAATATATATATTATAATATATATATATATATATTATATATATATATTTTCCATTATGCAATATAACATAAAATCAAAGAAATATTTTCTTTTTATTTTTCTTTTATATAAATATTAACAAAATCCAAAAATATTTCTTTTATTAATATTATCTTTATAAAAATTTTCAAAAATATTCTTCTTTAACCTCTTATCCGTTTAATTCTTTCTTCTTATCCTCTATATTGTTTAATTCTAATGACGTTATACTATCAACCTAGTTGCTACGGGTGTGGAACTCCTTTAGACTGTTCGATTTGTCGACAATGTAATTGCGAAAGGTGTGGAAATATGCGTTATGGAGGAATTTGTTTTCATTGCAAGTATGATACAAATCCAAATTCTCTCAATTTTTTTGACTACCCTCCACAACCTCATTACGAGATGAATACTTGTGAGTTATGTGGAAACAATGCTCATTATGGTTACTATTGTTCACCTCAAGTTCCGTTTGTTTACAATCAGAACCCGGGTTTCGATCAAAACTTCGATAATAATTTTCCACTAACTTCACTAATTTTTTCACAACAAAATCTTGATTGTGAAAACTACGTGTGTCCTCATGAAACTTCTCAGTGTCAACCGATGAACCAAAATTTCAATTATTTTAATGCTTTCGGTTTTAACCAATTTCAACCCCCGTAATTTTTCGTCACTCATCAACTTCCTCCAAAATCGAATTTGATATGTTGCTAGAAATGGTAAAGCTAATAAAAAATAATCTAATCCTTTTTAATAGCAATATTTTTCCTTATGAAAAATGAGTAAGAATTCATGTTGGATAGAGAAAAATCTCAAATTAATTCAAGATTGGGACGAAAAGCAAATTAAATCATGGAGTTTGCCGGAATTGCTACTTCAACTTTTGAATGATTCACAAACTATTAATGAAAGTTTGAAACAACGTGAAGAAAAGCGTATTGAAAGTGAGCAGGCAGCTCAAAGTTTTCTTCTAAATTGTAATTTTCCTATGGTTGATGATGATGAGTATACTATTATATATAGATCGTCTAAAGCAATCACACAGACTTAGCCTACCGAGAGCCCGAATAACTCTTTAAGTATGGAGACGAGCACTTAGCATTACTCCGAAAAAACGGAATCTAGTATTAGAACCTTGTCCCAATCCAGTAGTTCAAGGGTAATTTCCGATGATATATGTTATGTGCCTTTTTTGTTGATAAGATCATTTGAAGCCAAAAATAATTTTAGAACTTTCGCCTCTTGTCTTAGTCGAGATATTTTCTATCACATCTCCTAAAGAATGATTTTATTCCCGAGAGTTCGCCGGTGAACTCGACCTTATTGATCCACCGGGAATTAAATGACGAGATTTTTTTGAATGAAGGAAGAAGAGGATTGATATTGATATTCATCAAATCGAGACGAAATCTTTATGAGAAATATTAAAATTCCAACCTTCTTATTGATAAATCGAAGCTTGAATCTTACTCTTTTTATTCTTTTGCGCTCGAATATCCATCCTCTTCTCCTATTCCTTTTGTGAAGTTGATTTTCTTATAGATGAGGTGATGGACAATACTTGTTACGGAAGACTCGATAACCACCGGGTAATGAAAGTGATTTTGACTCAGAAAGGATATTATTTTTCCTAACGACTACTTAACGATGACCTTCCCTAGTATGAGCGTTTTAACCTTCTGACATTGAGCCCGATACGCGTTATAACCAATTTATGAATGAGCTTAATGAAGACGAATGTTTTGACCCAATGGGAGGTGAGATTAATGCTTCTCCAAATGTTGAGGATGACCATTACTTTCCATTTGTCACCCGAATTTTTCTTCCATATCTCACATACCCTGTGTATTCTCCTTTACTTCTCTCCACCGGGAGTGAAGACACCATTTTTGACCCCGGCATCTCCACTTAGAAACCGGTGGCATCTCATTGGGATGGAACTTTCATGTGCTATAATGTTTATCCAAACATTAATGAAAAACCGATTAAGATATTTCTCTTCCATTTGCTCCCTCATGGACAACTTAATTCTGGGTCGAGTCAAACTCAGTACACGGTTTAACAAAAACAAGCGTTTCTACTTCTTCTTTATTTCTAACATTTATGTGAGGAGGCCGCCTTTTCTTTCTGTGTTTCATGTTTTGTGATTTTTTGTCCAGGATTGCCCTGATTTTTTGAAGACCTCATGCTCGGTGTTTTGGTCGCATGGTGGTTTTTTGGGGGGGGGGGGGGGGGGTGTGGGCGTTCCTCACTCTTCAAATCCTTAGCATGCTTTATATTGGGAATCCGATATCCAAATCTTATCGACTAACGTTTATCTTTAGCATAATTAATAAACGGCTTTAGATTTGCGTAGAGACCTTGCCTAAAACATTGAGGACAATGTGTAGTTTTAGTATGGGGGGGGGATCTATCGATTTGATTATACCTGCAACCATTGTTCTCACGTAACCCGTTTTTCCACCAAAAATATTTGATTTATGTGAAAAATAGCAAAAATTTAATTTTTTTGTGCATGATAAAGTGAAAAAAGTGATAAATGTTAGAATAAAGTGATGAAATAAGTGTTGTTATACAAATAAAGGTGAGAACGAGAAATAAATTTTGACCCGGCCGGTTTTCTTCTTAACATATATAAATCAAGTTTGTTGCTAGTCTTATGTAGGCTTATCCATTATGCCGAAACCGATTATTAGAATTCAAGATTTTGCCAGTCAATTGAACCATGTTAAGTGCTGAATTAATTCGCTAGGCTAAGCATTCGCGAGTCTCTTTCTTAGAGATTTTAAATTGCGAAGAACAAGAAATGATATTGTTAATTATAAGTCATGATATTAAGCGTGGAATAGTTGGTTTTCTTTAAAGCTCATAAGTATTAATTGTGGCTTTTTCTCCTATTAGCTTATTTCACTTGTATATTAATAATGTTTGATGAATAAGGTTGTCCGGTTCAACTTAATATTTAGTGAATTCCCACTAACTTGGGAGACGATGTGTGACAACCATGATTCGAGCAGGTTAGTTAAACCATTAGGATTACTTACTGTGCCTGCTGAAAACAATATAAGGTGTATTTGAATTTTGTATTTTTAAATGAGTTATATGTGGGTTATGTGAGGTATTGGTAATCAATCTATTGAGTGTGATCATCTCAATGAGATTGAATGGTGGTGAAATTGTTTGATTCATTTTGTTTACTTTAGAGTGACAAGAAAGGATTAAATGAGATTTTGAGTGTTTTTCCCGTGTTAAATGTGTAAGTATTATTACGTATACGTATTTTTGTGTTAGTAATCTAAGACAGGTTTAGATTTTTAAGTGGTAAGTTAAGAATAATGTAAAAATTCTATTTTAGGAAAGTTAGGTTGAAAATAAAAAGTTAAAAAGTTATTTTTAAAAGTCTAGTGAATTTCATTTAAGCAAAAAGGTATAGTCGAATTAGTTAAGGTTTTTATAAAAATTTAAGGAAATACAAGTAATTATATAATTAATAAATAGAAAAAAAATTATACAAATGGCCTAGTCGGCCGAATAAAAGGAAAAAAAAGAAAAGAAAAAGAAAAAAAAGAATTGTATTAGGAAACAAATTCTAATTAGGCTTTATCTAGGATTACTTTAGGAGCCTATAAATACAAAAAAAATAAAATCCCTAAACCCCTATTGTTGTTCGACCGATCCAGAAGAAAAAAAAAGAAATTTTTTAGGGTTTAAGGTATTTTCTAATTCTTTGTTTAATTCTAGTTCTTATTTTAATTCTTGTAATCTAAGTATGATGGATTAGGTTTAATCATGAAAATAAATTAGGGTTTTAAATTTTCTAGAGTTTATAGTTTAATGATGATTGTTTGATCATTGGTTCAATTGGTTTCGTGATTTGATCATGCGTTAGGGTCTAGATCGCCCGAATTAGTTGTTTAATTCACTGCAGAAAATTAGGCAGTTTTGTAACGGTCATAACTCAATCATAAATTATCAAATAAATAATTTACAACATACTGGAGATAACCTCAAAGAGTCTACTTTCCAGAAAAGTTGGTCTCGTGAGTTTTTATGGTCGGGAAGTGGGTCAAAAGGTCGTTACAAAATCAGTGTGTAAAACTGTGACGAATTTCAGTTTTGGTTTTGATTTTTCTAAAAATACTTAGACATCTAGTTAGAGGCTCAAAATCACGTGGAAGTTAGTTTATATATTGTGTGTGACCCCTGAATTTTTTCTAAGTATGTAATGAGGTCTAAAGTGGTCATCTGGTGTCATACTTTTAGGGGGTCAGATTCTGGACGAATTCTGGACACTTTGGATTAATAAATTTCTAAAGGGTATTTGTAAAAGGGTAATTGGCTTTGGAAGAGCTATAGATAGTTCATAGGACAAAATATGTATGTTTGGTGAATTTTGGTTTGAATTTGGAAGTGTTTTAAGTGGTAACATTTAGACGCGTTAAGTGAGTATAAAATCTGCTCAAAACTATAAGAATTTAAAGATGTACATTGAAGGTAAATGTCATATGAGGAATGGAAAAGGATTAAATCAAGTATAAAACTAAGGTAGATAGCTAGATATCCATCATAGTTGAGTACATCATATTGGGACTGAATTCCTAATTGATGGTAGTTTTATTGTGTGCTTAATTATTTAGATTCCGTGAAGAGTTGTGAAGCTATTGTTGGATTTTTTTGGAAGCTAAGCATCAGTGAGCTTCATACCCCTTTTCTAAGTAATCTTTGTGGGTGAAAATGATGCAAAGAGGTTATAGAAATATTTTTAGTTACTGTGAAAATGTTAATTTAAATTGTGCATGGCTATACGTGAACTATTGTATGTTATGTGCTACTTGCTTTTTATGCATGAAATGTTTTGCTTGAGCGTGATCGCGCTCATGGCATTGTATGGATTTGATGTGGTAGTAAGATTGTGGGATCGTATTATTACTGTGATTTGTATGAGTGATTGATCTTTGCTGCCACAACTCTTCAAAAACTTTTCAGCAACCCTTCATATCAGCAATCAAATCATATAGTTTCAGACTATTCTCATCACTTCCAGGTGTGTTAACTCCTGTGAGAGGTGAATCATTGAAACTTTAAATGGATTTGATGTCTCTTTACCAGTTAGCCATTTACTCTGGAGTAGTCAGTCCTTTGGCCACCAGAAAGGTGCATGTCCATGGTTGACTGAAAACCATTTCAACTCTCAGTACATGAAACATTGGTGAGTTGAATACCATATGGTTTTTGGCAAACCATTACAGCCATAAACGGATTTGATATGCCTTTACCTGTAGCCGTTTGCTCAGGGCTAGTCAATCCTTTGGCACCTAGAAAAGGTAAATTCCATGGTGGATTGATGACCATGTCAACTCTTTGTACATGAAACTTGGTGAGTTGATGTACCATCCACTTTTTGGTAAAGTGTCAACCATCTAATATGGATTTGCAATTTGTCTTTACCATGAGCCATAACCTCATGGACTAGTTATGGTTTTTCCACAGCCTTTACCACAAACCATAAACTTGTGGGCTAGCCAACTCTTTACTAACCAGATATGGTGAGTTGATAACCATACAATTTTTGGCAAATTGTCAGCCATTAACGGATTTGAGAAGTCTTTACCAAGAGCCGTTTGCTCCTGGACTAGCCAGTCCTTATGTTTGTTAGACATGGTGGACTGATAACCATTTGTTGTGTTAGTGCATAGCACCTCCACCAAGTGTTGTTCTCCTCATCTCCATTACTTCCTAATGCCAGCTTGCTTCTCCATCCATTTCAACAGTTTGTAGCAATCCTCATCTGGTTTTCCTCCTTGAAGCTTTTTATCTAGCATAGCTTTACATACCTCAGCAGTTAAAGGATATTTTCTTTCAGTCAACATATAAATATCTGATGACTCTAAGTTTAAGCAATGTACTCTGCAGGTAGTATAATATCTCCAACTTATGATCCTTTGTTGACCTAATAAACTCCAAATAGGATCTGTACTAAGGGGTTCCTCAAACATATTCTTTAAATATTCCCAAAGTACCTTCTCAAGCTCATCCTCTGGTCCATTCATACCATATCTATTCATGACAATCCTATATAATTCAGTAAGATCATCCCTAGTTATGTCATTCAGGATTAATAGGAATATTTGTACCTGAAATAGGATCATCATCTTTACTATCTTCAGATTCATCCTCATCAGTTTTGTCAGAATGTAATCCTTTCCTAGCTATCTGTTTCCTCCTCTTTCCAGTCTTCTTGGTAGACTCATCATCTTTTGCTTCATCACTCTTTAGTCTTTTTGAAGTCTTTGTTTGAAGTTCTTCACCAAATCTTTTCAGACTGTCTTTTGTAGTTTCAAAGTTTATAGGTGCAAAAGATTCACCCTGCTTCACTAGCTTATCAAAATTTTCTTTTACTTCTTCAAAACTTAAATTCTTCAGCTGGGATAGCTTCCATTTCCTCCGATTCTTCAAGTAATTCATCATATATGTTATCAGCTGTGATTGGGTCATGGGCTTATTTCTTTTGGCTCTTGCTCTTTTTTCTGCAAAATGTTTCTTTCTTTGATTTACTAGTTCAACCATCTTCTTTGCAAAGTCTTCTCCTTGTAAGCCACTTCCTAGCACACTCTTTGCCAACTCTGCATTAGCTTCAATCTTTGCTCTAATAAGATCCTAATCTTCATATGTAATGCTGAGCTTCAAATTGAACTTGAGCTCTTCTTTGCTTTTGATGCTCATTTAATTCTTCTTCTTCTGCAATTCTTTGAGCTAAGAGAGAATCCAAGTGTACTTGTTTAGCCTCTTCTTCTTTCTCCAAAGTATCCAATCTGATAGCAGCTAGACTAGCTTCCTCCTGTAGAATTTGTTCCGTAGTCTTTTTAGGAGCTTCTTCAATGATCATAAGAGCTTTTTCTTCTCTTTGGCCTTTATTAGGGGAAGGAATGGACTTGTTAATACTGTCAGTACTAACTTGCCCACTAACAGTACTAACTTTAATACTGCCAGTATTAACTCCTGCAGCAGTATTAACTCCTTCAGCACCCGTACTAACTTCTTCTTGAAAATTCAAGCTAGTGACAACCTTCTTTCCCTTTGTCTCTTTCCTTCTCTTATACCTTCTTCCCTTATCTATTGACTTTGGCTTTTGAGAAGCAACCCTGGAGAGAGTTTTAGCAAAGGTATAACTAACAATACTTATGGAAGTTTAGTACTAGCCAGTATAACTTAGTACTAGGCCAAGAGGTATAATACTCTAAGATAGAAAGATTAATACTTGCGATGTCAAAGCTTGGTTGACTAGAGATTAAGAGCAAAGTAGAAAAATAAGAATGTATATCGATTATAATTGTAATTGAATTGTAACAACTTCCAAATGTTACGGGTTTTATCTGGTAAAGGACTCCTTGTTTCTATAAAAGTAGATCCTAGTTTTAATGTATTATTAGTTGTTTAGGCATAAGAGATTTATATACAAAAAATAGCTTCAAAGGTATTGTAACCTAGTACTACAAGAGTACTCCGTATTATTCTAATAATATTGAAGCAGTTTGTGGTTTATTCATTGTTCTTTGATTGTTACTGTTCCATTGATAAATACCTCCAGAGACAAAGTGTAGATTCCTATACACTTTGGGTATAACAAACAAAGTCCCTCAACATTTTTTATTTTTGGATTCACCAAGGAATCAAACACTTTTACAATGTAAAGAATGATCAAGGCGTGGGATCAACAAGTAGTAGCAAGGCCTGAGCTTGAAAACTTTTGATCAAGGTGTAATGGAGTTTGGAAACTTCTCAGAACATGGCGTTGCAAAGCTTCCCATGCTCTACTCGGGGGTATGAGATGTGAGATAAGGATCAAGCAGTACCTTTCAGAACTCCAAGATTATGCTCTATATGGGAGGTCATAGAGAATAGGAAATTTGAGGGTAACCTATTCTGTTACATCAACAGAAACTGGTCCACAACAGGATTAGAAGATTGACTGTGCCTCTACAGCTGATGAAAGATTGTAAAAAGAATGATGTAAAGGCCATAATCTTCAGCTCATAGGCACTGCCCAATGAACATCAACTTAACCTTGACCAGTATGTTGTATGCTCAATCAATGTTTGCTAGCTTATTAAAGCTCGATTTGAGGGATTGAAGCAACAAAGAAACACAGAAGGCCCTGCTGAAGCAACAATATTAAAAACGTTAATGCTTCAAGCTCAGAAACACTTGATTCTATCTTTACAGGCTTTAAAGCTTGTTAGTAGATTGGCAATGTCTAGGTGTTAGTTACTCCTCTAGAAAATCTAAAATGTAAAATTGTGAGGACTTACCTTCTAATGGGATACACATGTGGTCGTCAGATGAACAAGACCCGACTTTCATACTAAGGGTTTGGATGATTGTACAACAATTTTAAATTATTGAACAAAAGGGTTAAGAGATCTGATTGTGCATCAATGATGATAAGAAACTTGGCAATTCTAACCACTTCAGGTGCTAAAGCAGTACTTAATAATATTAATACTGTTAATCCTGAAGTTAGTACTGGTACCACCAAAGTTAATACTGCCAGTACTGAAACTAGTACTGCTAGTTTTAGTGATGCCACAGTATATGCCTTTTTATCCACTCAACCACAAGGGTCTCAACTAGTTCATGAAGATCTTGAGCAACTTCATGATGATGATTTGGAAGAAATGGATCTAAAGTGGAATATGGCACTACTAAGCATGAGGGCAAGAAAGTTCTATCAGAGAACTGGAAGGAAGATCATCATTGATGGAAGCAGTACTGCTGGATATGATAAATCAAAGGTAGAATGTTTCAACTGCCATAAAATGGGACATTTTGCCAGAGAATGCAGAGCACCAAGGAGTAAAGACAACAGAAATTGGAATCAAGGTAGCTCATCAAAGGCAGTAAGGATTGAAGATGCTTCTGAAAAGGCAATGTGTGCTATAGATGGTGCTGGATTTGATTGGAGTGACATGGCAGAGGAAGAAATTCAAGCAAACATGGCTCTCATGGCATTCTCAGATTCTGAGGTAACAAATGATAAATCTTGTTCTAAATCTTGTTTGCAAAATTATGAAGCTCTAAAGAAACAGTATGATGATTTACTTGTTAAATTAGATGATACTGGTTTTAAAGCTTCTACATACAAAAGAGGTTTATCAATTTTAGAAGGACAAATTCTTAAATATAAAGAATCTGAAGTCCTTTTTTCTGAGGAAATTGCTTTGCTTAAAAGAAGTGTAGGTCACAAAGAGTATCTAATGGGATTACTTAGGACTGAACTTGAAAAGGTTAAGGAAGAAAAGGAGGGGTTTGAGTTTAAGATTGCAAAGTTTGAAAAATCATCAAAAGACTTAGATCAGTTGTTAGCAAGTCAGATAACTGACAAGAGCAAAAAGGGTTTTGGTTATAATGCTGTCCCCTCACCTCATCCCTTAATTCTAAATAGACCAACACCTTTAGACTTATCTTATTCAGGCCTAGAAGAATTCAAACAACCTGAGGTAAATGAGTATGGTCCTAGGGATTCAAGTGTAAAGCCTACCACTAGTTGTGATAAAGAGTCAGATAATTCTAAGAAGAATACTGATGACTCTTTAAAACAACAACAAAAGACGGATTCTAGCTCTGTTAAGTCTCCACTTAAGATAGACAAAGATTGGAAAGAAAAGTTTTTCTGTCCTGCTAATCAAGTTAGGGAAGAAGAACCTAAGAAAGCTAGAGAGAATAATGATGCTCCAATTGTTGAAGATTGGGTGTCAGATGATGAGGATGATGTTGAGCCTATCCCTAAGGTTGAAAAGAAAACTGTTATACCTACTGCTACTAAGAAAGAGTTTTTTAAACCTAAAAAACCAGTTATGAGGTCAGTTAGGTATGCAGAAATGTACAGGTCACAAAGACCTAGAGGAAACCAAAGGAATTGGAATGGTCAAAAATCCAATCAATTAGGATGTAACTTTGTTTTTAATAACAAGGCATGTTTTATCTGTGGAAGTTTTGATCACATTCAATACAGTTGTCCTAATGTACACAAACATATGGTTCCAAGAGCAGTCTTAATGAAGACTAGCCTAAAAACTGTTAATACTGTAAGGCTTGTTAATATCGTTAGGTCTGTTAACACTGGCAGACCTTTTAGTACTGCTAGGTCTTTTAATACTGTTAGGCCTTCTTATACTGATCACCCAAAATCAACAGTTCATTGTGCTAGACAAAGGAGATATTTTCAAAATCAAGCACAATCAACTGTTCACAGGCCATTTTACAAGAGAAAAACATTAACAAAAAGCTCTTATGATCAAAGTGTTAATACTGGTAGGCAAAATGTTAATACTGTCAGGGCAAGGGGATTTAATGCTGTTAAGCCCTCAGCATGTTGGGTTTGGAGACCCATCAAACCCAATGGTGCATCACTGGTTTTCAACAAATATAATTACATTGATGCACGAGGCAGATCCAAGTCAGTAATGGCTTGGGTCCCCAAAGAAAACTAACTTCATAAGTTTTATGTGCAGAGCAATTCACAACTAAATGATAAAGGCTTTGTTGATAGTGGATGCTCAAGGCACATGACTGGAAACATAGCCCATCTTTCAGATTTCAAAGACTTTGATGGAGGTTATGTTACTTTTGGTGGAGGAGCATATGGAGGCAGAATTACTGGCAAAGGTACTATTAAAACTGATAATCTTGATTTTGATGATGTATACTTTGTCAAAGAGTTAAAGTTCAACCTCTTTAGTGTCTCACAGATGTGTGACAAAAAGAACTATGTTCTTTTTACTGACTCTGAATGTCTTGTCCTATCTCCTAATTTTAAGTTGCCTGATGAAAATCAGATACTTCTTAAAATTCCTAGACAGGATAACATGTACAGTTTTGATATGAAAAACATAGTTCCTAAAGATAGTTTAACTTGTCTAGTTGCAAAGGCTACATCTGAAGAATCAATGCTATGGCATAGAAGGCTTGGTCATATAAATTTTAAGAATATTAATAAACTTGTCAAAGAAAATCTTGTAAGAGATCTGCCCTTAAAAAGATTTGAGAATGACCAAACATGTGTTGCCTGTCTTAAAGGCAAGCAACACAGAGCCTCTTGTAAGACCAAGGCCTTTAATCCCATTACTAAGCCATTGTTTATGCTGCATATGGATCTCTTTGGTCTAACTTTTGTTAGTAGTTTAATGCATAAAAAATACTGCTTAGTAGTCACTGATGATTATAGTAGATTTTCATGGGTCTTCTTTTTAACAACTAAGGATGAAACAAGTGAGATCCTTAAAATTTTTATCAAAGAAGTAGAAAACCTAGTGGATAAGAAAGTAAAAATAATCAGAAGTGATAATGGGACAGAGTTTAAAAACAAAGTGATGGATGAAATCTGTAGGGAAAAAGGTATTAAAAGAGAATATAGTGTAGCTATGACTCCTCAGGAAAATGGTGTAGCTGAAAGGAAGAATAGGACACTCATTGAGGCTGCTAGAACAATGTTAGCTGACTCTAACTCAAAACTATAATGGTAATCAGTGTACCATGTATTCTTCTAATGAAGCTAAGGCTAGTTCCAAAGCAAAACGGCTAATTGGTAAAGACTTCTCAAATCCGTTTATTGGCTAGTAGTTTGCCCAAAAACCTACACTTTGTATAATTTGTGACTAAAACAAAAGTGAGAATTTGGTAGAGCTCATAAACAGAAAGAGAGCTGTGCGAAAAATAAGCCAGAGTGAAAAGTGAGCCTAAAAACAGACACGAGGAGATTGTATAGAAGTTATTCTTTTAAGTCTTACAAACAATGGAGTTGTACTGCTTATGGGTGAGAAGTTAATACTGCTACGGCTATTTTTTATACTGCTAAGGTCAAAGTATAATACTGCTAGGATGAACCGTTTAGTATTGTTTGTGGGCCACAAAATGTTCATTTATTAATAGAGCCGTGAGATATTTCGCTGCCAAAATACCTATGGAATAGGGTTTGACTAATGGACTTTCGTGCATCTACTATATATCATGTAATTAATTCCACGATCACGGTCAAATTACTGAATATTTGTCAACTAATATCTCTCTGTTTTCTCTAATTAAAAATTTCAATTAACCTTCTCACAAGCCCTCATAGCTTACATACACGATCTTATCCCACTTTTATTACTCATAATTTTCATCATGGCAAGTTTTATTTTGTGACAAACACAATATGGTAGCGTGTCTAACCGAAATCTCCCAACGGAAGTGCGCGTAGGTTTCATCAGATCATAAGATTCATCCCTCTAATCATATTTCTATGCACTTACTAAGAAGCCAGAGGTGTGTGTATCCTTTATAAAACAATTTTGGAGGTCCTGCTGAGGCTTTGACTGATGGTAATGGGCGACGTCAAGATTAATGCTACTATATAGGACACCCTCACTTCAATCACTGAAAGTTCTTTACGACGACATCTCAAGCTGGATGAATCAGATGGTATTACCTATACTATCCAAGCTACATAGATTATTTGAGCAATTGGCACACGCCCTCACCCACCCCCCCCCCACTGCTTATGGCTATACTACTGACTCAGATAATTAACTTTTCAAAAAAGGTGCCTTTTCACCTTCATTGAGAGTTCTTATTCATTATATTTTCACTGTTTAAGCCGCAAAGCAGACTGCTTGGGAGCATTTAGTAGTAAAATTGCAGCTGCTTGTCATTTGGTTACCACAAATAGAAAGTTTAATTTTTCTAGGATGATTCTTTGAACATATGGTGTCTAACTCTCTAGTCCCCATAAGTTTTATGATGTACCCTAGTTTATACACTATTGCCCTCGACATGCAGAGACACAAGCGTCAACACAACACAAGATTTTATTCTGTTCCATCTCTAACAATGATAGGTGGTTTTAGCAATATGAAGAAGACCCACCATGGGGTTTTCAAGCCAGACAGTGGCGTTATTCCCAGCAGATAATGCACAAGATGATACTGAACCCACACGCTTCAAACCTATTAAGAATCCACAATTCTTCACCTCCCCCACACCTCCACCTTCACCTGGACCATTTCCTACTCAACCATCTCTTACTCAACCATCTCCTACTCATCCATCACCTAGCGACGCGCGCCCACGGCGCGACCTAGCACTAACTTTCACCAACACAACCCTGGTACAGAATATCAGCCTCCTGACAACACCCCCATGACTCACACTCACATGTTGTTCAATTCACATGGAGGTGATGAGGTAGATTGAAACTTCAAGAATTGAGGAATTTTAGTACCACACTTTCTGACAGGATTGAAGTTTTAGAGACTCGACTTGTTGAAGACAAAAAAACTTAACATTCTGCTTATACAAGCTTATTCTCCAGAGTCAAGAAGCTTAGAGTCTCTAGGTAAAGATGGGAAAAGCAAGGAAACCAACTAGGCTTGTATTTCAATGATGAAGTCTTTGAAGATATAGCTTCCAAACAGGTGGAGGGAAGTTTTCTGAGAAGAGTATCAAGAAAAAAAGCAAGTGCTAATACAAAATTATAATATTCAAGAAGTAACTCCAACTAGTCATTCATGATCAGAGGGCAGTGGGAAAGCAAGTGATGAAATAAACACTGCTGGTTTGTAGAAAGGATCGCTTATAAGGACGGAAGTCCAACATTAGTACAGCTTGACGGTAAAACCTTAGTACTTGCTGAGGAACTGTTACATATTCAAGAAGAATGCTGATAAAAGATCCAGAAAAGAATACAGGAAAAGCACATTTTGATAGAGAAGAGCCTAAGAAGAAGTCTAAGAAGACCTTGAACAATAACAATTAAGTTAATCTGAGAAGCAATTAGAACTTGAAGAAGCAAATGGATGAGGGAACAAAGAGCTATCAAATTGCTAGAGATGAGAATTGCTATACAGTGGGATGAAAAGAAAGTAAAAGAGCTATGATACAGCTAAGTCATACAAAGAAGAATTGACTTGTAATGATCCTTCATTTCATTAGATATCACTCTACTTAAAATGAAGCCAAATACTTGCCCCAACAGAAGAATATTAACAAATATTTGAAGAACCAAGGGAATTACAAGATCAGTGACTTCAAGGGAATGTCTTACAATGACATCAGGCCAATCTTTGAAAAGATTTGGGATTTTAATCAGAATATTAAGCCTATGGATGCAGAGCAAGGAAGTAAAAAGCAAAAGTCCTCCTGAAGAAAGAAAGGTCTACTGTAAAATTGTGGAAGAAGAGGCTGGGTACACAAGAGAAAGGGAGACGAAGTTGTTAAAGAACCTGGAGCAAAGAGAAAGAAGTCCATTCCTAGAAAAAGCACAAGGAAGAGCCAAAAGATGGAGGAAGATTCAGAGAAAGATGAACTCAAGGGATTTTTGGATATAGTACCAAGAGAAGAGGCTCCCATAGAGGTTGAATCTATATCTACAAAGTTTCCTATTGTAGAATTTGAAAACATCATGTGTTTTGACAGAGACCTTCATGTACTATCAAGTATTCAGAGGTGATGGAAGTTCAAAGAATTATAAGGTACTGAGTGAAATGCTTGAAGATTTTGATAGATTGGATGTAGAAGAATTATACAGGTTGGTCAAGAATAGGTATAGTGCTTCAAGTCCAGAAGGTTTTGATCTGATGCTTTGGGGAGATCTACATACTTTGTTTGAGCCTGATAAGGATGATGAGATTTGGAGAGATCAACATGAATACAATCTTTTAAGCTGGAGGATTCTGTGAATTTCTTGGAATCCATCATTTGTTATACCAATGGATTGGCCAATCATAGTTGACAGAAAAGAAGATCCTTAAGCCAAGAGATGTTGACAAAGATGTTAAGTAGAAAATTGGAGGTAGATCATGAGAGTTCCCAGGCATTTGAACTCCTCAGATTCATAAGATCTCAAGTGCAGAAGTGACAAAATTGTTTGAAAGAATCATCAGCAGAAGAAGAAGACTAGAAGATTTTATTCAGAAGAAACTTGATGAATTTAAGTCAATCACAAAGTTTCTGGGGAGGATTGTAGGAATAAATCTTCATATGACTTAATACTGCCAACAGTACTAAAGTAGTTAGTACTGCCAGTATAAAGTTTATCCTGCTAAGGTTACTTAATTTCTAGTGGAAGGATTAGTACTTGCTAAATAGTCCAAAGCGGATGAAACTGAAGATAAGAATGCATGGAGAGTATTTCGGATTTTTATTTTGAATTATAACTATGATCTAATAATAGGCAGATAGATTTTATAATGGCCTCCTTGTATTTCTATAAAAGGAGATCCCAAGAGTAGTGTAACTTAGAACTTTTAGAGATACATTTAGAGAAAATTTGTAATAGCTTCAAGGTGTGTAACCCTAGTACTTCAAGAGTACTCGTATTATTTAATAATATTGAAGTAGTGAGTTTTGTGTTATTGTTTGTTTTTGGTTATTAACGGTATTCATTAATAAACTTCTCAACGAGTATCAAAAGTGTAGATTCCGCATACACTATGGTAATACATACAAGTCACAATCTTTGTTATTTTTGGATACTTCCACAAGTAACAATACCTTTATACATAAAGAAATACGATCAAGGCGTGGGATCAACAGAAAGCTCCTACAAACCGTCAAAAGTTCAATCGTTTTTAGGATTAGCTGCTATTTATCGGCGTTCGTAAGGCGAATTTCTCCAAGATTGCTAAACCCCTTACTTTGCTAACTTAGAAAAACCAAAAGTATGAGTGGGGCGAAAAAGAGGAAGAAGCGTTTCAGACCTTGAAGAATAATCTGTGTGATGCTCCTATCTTGTCGTTACCTCGACAAGGAACGAGTTAAAATTTTGTAGTTTATTTTGCGGATGCATCGAATCAATACTAAGTTGTGTGCTCATCGCCAAAGAGGCAAGGTAAATCCCCTATGCATCAAGAAAAACTGAAGAGTCACAGAAGAATTATACAACACACGATCTAGAGTAGGGAGCTATTGTGTTTGCTCTTAAGACTATGGAGGCATTACTGTATGGCATTAAAAGAGTGTCATACTACACGATCCACAAGACCTTCATTATATTTTTGACCAAAAGGACTAAATAAGCGACAAGGAGGGTGGATCGCGTTTTTTAGTGATTATGAGTGTGAGATTCGCAACCTATCCTGGAAGGCGAATGTGGGGCTGAATGCGTTAAGTAGGGGAGGAACAGGTGAAACCTAGATGATGTTTCTAGCAATGCAAATGGACCATTCTGTCTGGAGGATAAGAAGATGATATTGGCAGCCAAAAGTGAGCTTCAAGAGAGAGTGTTCTTGCAGGAAAGCTACTGTTTAGATCAACAGATGGAAAGAAAGGAAGACGGGAGTTTGTATTTTATGGATAGGATATGGGTTCCTTTAGTAGGAGATGTGAGAATGGTAATTTTGAACGAAGCTCATAAGTCTAGGTACTTTGTGCATCCTGGAGCGGATAAGATGTACCATGACCTTCGTGATATGTATTGGTGGCCGGGAATGAAGAGAGATATTGCTATCTATGTTAGTAAGTGTTTAACTTGTGCAAAAGTGAAAGCTGAGCATCAAAGACCTTCGGGATTATTGAAACAACCTGAGATACCAGAATAGAAGTGGGATAAGATCATTATGGATCTTATTACCAAGTTACCTAGGTCTAGAAGTGGGCATGACGTGATATGGGTAATAGTCGACAGACTTACCAAATCAGCTCATTTCCTAGCAATTCGTAAGGATTTTATTATGGAGAAGTTGGCGAGATTATATATTGATGAAATTGTGGCACTGACATAGATGGAGTGCCCGTTTGATTATTTGGATCGAGATGGCGCTTTACTTCACATTTTTGCAAATTGGTACAAGAAAGCGTTTAGGGAACAATATAACTTTGAGTACCGCCTTATCATCCTTTAGACGGATAGAGCAAAGTGAGCGTAACAATTCCTACATTGGAGGATATGTTAAGGGAGTATGTTATAGAATTTTTGGGTGTATTTTTGATGTCCATCTACCATTAGCAAGTTTCTTACAACAACAGTTAACATTCAAGCATTTGTTGTTGCACCGTTTAAGGCCTTGATATGGTAAAAGTGAATCGCCTGATATGGGCAAGATTAGAAAGGGCAGTTGATTGGACCTGAGATTAGTATTAAAGACACAGATAAGGTGGTATTGATAAAGTAACAGCTCAAGCGGCGAGAGATCGACAAAAAAGTTATGCGGGGAATAACAGACGAAACCATAAGTTTGAGGTGGGTGATCAAGTATTATTAAGGGTGTCGCCATGGAAGGGCGTAGTGCGTTTTGGAAAGAAGGGTAAGTTAGCACCGAGATATGTAGGACCATTTGAGATCCTTGAAAGGAATTGGCCTGTACTTAAAGGTGAGTTACCTGAGGAGTTAGTAGCGTGCATGACACTGTCAGTGGTGTCAAAGCTGAAGAAGTGTCTGGCAGGAAGCGAATTTTGCAAGTGTCATGGGAGGAGATTAAAGTCGATTAGACACTCTCGTTTTGTCCGTGAATCAGTAGAGATTATGGATTGAGAAATAAAGAAGTTAAAACGTAGGAAAAAATGAACGCGTGTAAAAGTAAGATGGCATTCAAACCGTGGTCCTCGGGTTTACTTGGGACCGCGAAGACCAGATGAGGATAAGTATCCACATTGTTCATGAACCTAGTTGTTGGAGCATCGCTAGTTAAATCTCGGGATGAGATTTCCTCAAGGAGGGGATACTGTAACATCCGTGATTTAATCAGGTTAGTGATACCTTTAGAAATGGCTAAGAGTTCATTTTGTGTGATTTCTTGTGTGCTATGTGTTATATGTGTGTGCTAAGTGGTTTGAATAGGTGCATGATATCATTTTGAGGTGTATGATCATCTCATTCTTGAGTGCGTTGTGTTTGTTGATGAGTATGACGTATAGTGATAATTGGAAAGGAAAATGCGTATTTGCATGCAATTGCTACATTAATATTTGGATGATTTTTGTGTTAAAAGCCTTTATGGGAAATAGTATCATGTTGGAAATACGTACAGTGATTGTAATTTAAAATTTATAAAGACTTTCTAAATGTAGAAAGTAAAATGTGAAATGAAAAGTTATTTTTAAAAGTTTAGTAGATAGCGTGAATGTAAAAAAGGTTTCACCAAATTAGCTTTAGTTTTTATGAAAACATAAGTAATAAAGGTAATTAGTTATGTTAATAAATAATAAAATAATTAGTATAAAATAATGGAAAAAATAGGAGGGGGAACGACCGGATCTAAGGGGGGAGGATATGGATTATGAGCCGAACCTGTGTCAAACTCTAAAACTTAAGGATAAAGTGATATCTGATTAAGGTATTAATACCAAATAAACCTAGCTCATAATTCTCTTCCCCGTCTCTTTTGTGCCTATGATTTCAAGCCCCCAAAACCCTAGGAGTGCCAAATTTGGTGTGTGATCCAAGAACATTCAAGAATTGTTGTTTAGGTGCTAGCATTCAAGGTAAGTATGTTCATCTTAGCTAGTTTATGATATTCATGTAACATGATTTATGATGTATCTAGGGTTTACATAAAATACATATTATATATGAACTTTAATGATGGTATAATGATTAGGGTTAGTTTAGGGTTATGATCATGCATGTTGTATGTTAGGGTTTGCGTTAGAACTTGATTTAGAGTTGAGCAGAATTTAGGTCTGTGTTCAACTGATGATATCTAGATGTTAAAAATGTGTTTTGATATGATTCAAGAGCCTAAATTTTGTATTTCAAATATCAATTTTTTCAAAAAGTTCGGGCCTCGAAAGATTGTTGAGTTCTTGGCAATGATTAAATGTTGTTACAAGAAAAGTTTCAAAACAGTAAAAACGGGTCAGGAATTAGGTCCATGTTTTAGGAGGGTAAAACCCTAACTAAAAGTGGAATTAAGGCTAGACAAATCTACATTGATTAGGTTCCAATATGTTATATAAAGAAAACCCTAGAAGGATAGCTTCCGAATGTTGCCTACGATGAATGGTAATTAGGGCCCTACATTTTAGTGTGTAATCAGATTCGAATTGGCAACAGTTTTGAAGTTTGATTTTTATTTGGGATAGTTTCACATTAACAGGCAATTTGAGAATCAAGTAGTTATAAACACATAAATGAACATTAGGTGAGTTTGGGTAATAATTTTATGTGTCAGCAAGTCAGGTTTTTAAGTTTAGTAAAGATACACTAAATATTCTGCATCTTTGGAATAAATTGTAGTTAACTGTGAATGTTTAATCGAGAGAGTTAATGTTGGGCAAGTGTCGAGGTGACCCATGATGGTTAAATCAAAAGACCCTTAAACAATCAATCATATGTATGTTACATGACTAAGATCTTTTAGCTAGGTCGCAGTGTAAACCGTGTTTTATTTATTTGTATAGTTGCGTGATAGGAATTGGAAGCTCGTTTGACATACAACTCTGTTTACAACTTGTTGCTGCGCTTAACAAACTTTACATTCAACGATAATGATAACAGTGTCGAGTACGCACCCGACTTAGCTAGATTCATAGAACTTTGCTATAAGTACCAATTAAACCAACTTTTTAGGTCGGATACTAGAAGTTCGATATCCATTGATGAACGTCGCATAATTTCTCAAAAGGTACATACCGTAGTATCACACGAAACACAAGATAGACGTGCATGTGTCGTGAAACGTGTTTACATTCTTGATAAAAAGTATCGTTCCGATTTCTTTAATGCAGCCACAAAACTATATTCGTGTAGTGACCATAATAATATTGTGACAATCTAGGAAACAAAATTCGACGGGAACTACTGTAACATTGCCATGGAACCATGCACGTGCAACTTCGTAGAGTTTGCCGAGAATCCAAAAGTAGATTATTATCTGTCGAGAAGCTTAATGAATGGTGTAGTTTTAGGGGTCGTGCATCTTCACTACCATGGAGTGATACACGGCAACATATGCCCGTCAAATGTGCTAGTAAAAAAGTACCGAACAGGTGTAGTCGCACGCATGGGTGGACTGAGCCAAAGCCGATACCGCGAGTCAGGTAATGATATATCTCAAATATTTGCCTTTTTCAACTAAAAGTTATGTTGTTACTTAATATAACCCGTCTATTATTTTATATTGCATAGGCGTTGAAACAATGGAACATAAAATCACGGTTGAAACGAAAAAAGAGGGATGGTATACTCATGATTTATTCAGTATAGCTCGTTTTATTTTAGATTTCGAGATCGGTAACAAATTCATGGATGATTACTAGTTAGATGACCGCTATTGCGAAACTAAACAAGTGTTCAAGAATGACGTGGACAAACTTTCTAGAATAAACGGTGTTGCACAGAATCTCATTGTGACATTTAATCAATAAGAGTCTCACAACGAGATTCTGTGCAACAACGTTATTCTATAAAGTTTGTTCATGTCATTCTTGAATACTTTCTTAGTTTCGAAACAGCGGTCATCTAACTCGTAATCATCCACGAATTTGTTATCGATATCGAAATCTAAAATAAAACGAGCTATACTGAATAAATCCTGAGTATACCATCATCGCCTATGCAATATAAAATAATAGACGGGTTATATTATGTAACATAACTTTTGGTTGAAAAAGGTAAACGTTTGAGATATATTATTACCTGACTCGCAGTATCGGCTTCGGCTCAGGCCACCCAAGCATGCTACTACACCCGTTCGGTACTTTTTTACTAGCACATTTGATGGGCATATGCTGCCGTGTATCACTCCATTGTTGTGGAGATGCACGACCCCTAAAACTACGTCATTCATTAAGCTTTTCAACAGATGATAATCTACTTGTGGATTCTCGGTAAACTCTATGAAGTTGCACGTGCATGGTTCCATGGCAATGTTATAGTAGTTCCTGACGAATTTTGTTTCGTAGATTGTCACAATTTTATTATGGTCACTACACGAATATAGTTTTGTGGCTGCATAAAAGAAGTCGGAACGATACTTTTTATCAACGTTTCACGACACATGCACGTCTATCTTGTGTTTCGTGTGATACTACTGTATGTCCCTTTTGAGAAATTATGCGACGTTCATCAATGGATATCAAACTTCTATTATCTGACCTAAAAAGTTGGTTAAATTGGTACTTATAGCAAAGTTCTATGAATCTAGTTGGGTCGAGTGCGTACTCGACACTGATATCATTATCGTTGAATGTAAAGTTTGCTAAGCGCATCAACCAGTTTTTAAGTGCAGCAACCCGTTGTAAACATAGTTGTATGTGTCGTCACTTCTCCAAACATATAAATTGTCACTATATTTGATAGGACCACTAACATCTTTTGTAAATCGTTTGGTTGCCGGTACCACCACTTTTGCGCTTTGTAAGCTATGTAAGATTTGTAAGTGCTGCTCAACTCTTGTATGTTGAAGTCACTAAATCTGTTTTTGGTGCGATGAGACATAAACATTCTTGTAATTTCTGATGCTCCTTTTAGATCTAGATAGTGCACAACTCCTTTAGCGACTTTACGAGAGTAGATTGCGGTATATGGCTCTAACGGATCATCACAGAGCAATCCGAGGCATGTTGTAGGTGCATTAACCTCATTGAGTTGAAAGATGTAAACGTTACCATCATGGTGATAATGGCTCTTTTTTGAGACATTATCGTTCTTTTTTTTGAGATCGATCGAATAAAAGATAATAGAATGAGGAGAAATTCCATAATATTTATAGGAATTTATTGACGAATTTTTGAAAAGTAGAGGGCACCGACTTTTGAATAGAAGATAATTGGGTTGAACTTCTGCTTGGCCCAACGCAAACCACAAACAGTCCAAATGGGATGACCGATTCTAACACAAAAATCACCCCTTATTAATAACGAGTGTAAATATACCCGCGCGTTGCAGCGGGGTTGGTTTTGATGCACCCTTTGTATGGCTTTTAGTATACGGTGAGAGAGTTTGCACCCGCGCGTTGCGGTGAAATTGATTCGGTTTCAATTTTTAAACGTGTATTTTAAAGCATTTGTCTTGTAATATTTATGTTCATACTTCATCTTCTTATTTTGTTCATAGAAATAATGCATAAAAGGACCAATTCAAAATGCTAGATCATCAAATCATGTATATAAAACAAATAAGCTAAAAGTTTGTAAGTGGATAAAAAAAAGTGATATAATAATAATAATAATAATAATAATAATAATAATAATAATAATAATAATAATAATAATAATAATAATAATAATAATAATAATAACGATGATCCGTGATAAGCACGTGCATGTTAACGTAAATAAAAAGTAAAATTGAGATTGAAATTATACCGATTAATAGAGAAGGATGCTCGATGTAGGCATTTTTTTCCTGGATCAAATCATGTTGTAGATCTAATCCTTCAATAATCATTTAACAACCTCCGGATATGATGGAAGTAGCCTCGCACCGACGTGGAGGGGGCGTGGTGGTAGTAACGGTGGTGACGGTGCTGGTGATCATTCAGCAGCACTAGTCATTTTGTTGAAGTTTTAACTTTTGAGTATTAGTGTTGTGAGTTTGAGAGTGAGAGTGGGAATTGAGAAGTTAGGTGGGTGGGTGGGTG
Organism: Tanacetum coccineum; assembly: GCA_026074375.1. Taxonomy (NCBI): domain Eukaryota; kingdom Viridiplantae; phylum Streptophyta; class Magnoliopsida; order Asterales; family Asteraceae; genus Tanacetum; species Tanacetum coccineum. The sequence goes on along the minus strand of BQNB010002247.1, from coordinate 59,434 downwards.
GATGGGCGGGTGGGGTGGGTTAAATAACTTATAAGGCTATGTTTATTCATGACTTCCATCCAACCTGTTGCAAGTACAAATGAATAAATTGACATATTTTATCTAAGTAAGTACAAATTTAATGCTTTAAACACCTACGATCGGTTTACAAATTGACCTCCCAATCTTACTTCCAACTTTGCCACATGGCACAAGATTAATGGGCATTTATATTCCCATTTAATTAGAATAGATTTTACATGTGAAAGATAAGGTTTTAGATAATGTATATTATCTTTTATTTTTTAAATAGGGTTAATTTCATATATACCCAATATAAAACATATAATGACATATCTACCCACATAAATACAATAATCACATATATACCCAAATATATACACAAACTCTACCATATTTACCCAAATTACTATTTCTTTTAAAATAAAATACTATAAAATACTATAAGTTAAATAACTTATAAAGCTATGTTTATTCATGACTTTCATCCAACCTGTTGCAAGTACAAAGGAATAAATGGACATATTTAATCTAAGTAAGTACAAATTCAATGCTTTCAACACCTACGATCGGTTTACAAATTGACCTCCCAATCTTACTTCCAACCTTGCCACATGACACAAGATTAATGGGCATTTATATTCCCATTTAATTAGAATAGATTTTACATGTGAAAGATAAGGTTTTTGATAATGTATATTATCTATTATTTTTTTTAAATAGGGTTAATTTCATATATACCCAATATAAAACATATAATGACATATCTACCCACATAAATATAATAATGACATATATAGCCAATATAAACACAAACTCTACCATATTTACCCAAATTACTATTTCTTTTAAAATAAAACTAGTAGGGTACCCGCGCGTTGCAGCGGCGAGTACCTTGTAATTAATCGGAGAAAAAAAAAGAAAATAACCCCGATCAGGCCCGGTTCACCCATTTTTATAGAATGGGTAGAAGCAGAATTCAGGCACTATGAACGATAAAAAAAGAAAGCAGTAAAAGGTCGTGACACGAGTCTCGTGTTTAACACGATTCCTTTATAAAAGATTCGTTGTTTGTTTTCCAAGGTACAACGTTCAAAGTTGTTGTACAACCGGACTTGACAAACTTGCCTGAAATATCATAGAAAATTGTGTGATTTTGATCGAAAATATTACTGAAAAACGTATGAATAGGACTCGTATTTCTTGTGTGTTTTTGGTGTGTGGTATCTCTGGAATGGTTGAGATTGCCTTCAATTTATACACATTCATATTGTAACATATGGTGTAATGGTGCAATCAATATTGGTTAATGACTCATTAATTTGCTGTTATAACTTATTAAAGCAAAACATAACAACCCATTTAAGAATCATTAATTTGTTGTTATAACTCATTAAAGCAAAACATAACAGCCCATATATAACTTTCTTTTCAAGTACAAACGATTAGCTAAAGACTTCTTCATGTATAAAGTCTCTATCTTTTTCCAAATCCCCGCTGCAATCGTCTCCTTGGTGATCTCCCGTAGGACCCAATCACCCAAACACAAGATCAATGCGTTGTAAGCTTTTTTCTGAATGACTTGATCGTATGTCGCTATTGTGCTTGAAGGTAATTCCTCCAATGCTGTAGCTAATCCTTGTTGTTCCAGCTAAGACTTTATCCTTACCTGCCATAGCACGAAGTCATTCGTCCCATCTAATTTTTCGATGTCAAACTTGGTCCTTGTCATCTTTGTCCAAAACCTTTGTTTATTCTGATAACCTTGTAATATAAACCTCACAACACCGAACTAAACAAAGTAATTATGTGCCATCAAAAAACCTTGTCGACTTAATATGCTAAACCCGTAACTTATGACCCAAGCTACCAAGCAACACGACAAGAAATTGAAACTTCAAACACTTTTGTTAAATAAACCTTTAACAAATAAAGCTTCAAATTAAATACTTTCTTTAGCACTTCACACGTGACCTCTTGCATCACACTTGCATGTAACATGTATCCACATGCATATAAATTGTAATCCTTTATATGCATGCAACATGAACACCCTTTCTTTTTGTTTATAAAAGAAAACAATAAAAGAATGCCTTTTATTCTATGGCAAATAAATATCATATCATCACGTGCATGCCAAACCTTTACATGCATGTACAAAGAAGACAAAAAACCACCTTCCTTTGTCCTTTTCTGTTCCAATTGTTTTGTTTTAAAAAACAAATAGCCAAGAGAAACTTTTGTCCTTCTTCCTTATACGCAGCTCCAAGAAAGAAAGAAAAACGATACCAGTTGATTTCCAAGAAACTAAAAACCAACGAACCCTTTAGTTTTCTTTATCCCATGTTGATGCCTCAACAACTCGAAAACTTAAGAACCTTGAACGTTTCTACCCCTTGTCGCAAACCGCGATAATCAAAACCCGTGATGCTCGATTGAACACCAAATCGATTTTTTTCAAATCGAAAAAATTCAAAAAAAAAAAATCTAATTTTTTTCCTATTTTCGATTGAAAAAAACATCGATATTTTTAAATCGAAATTTTATCAAATCAAAAATATCGATATTTTGATTTGAAAAAAATTTCGAAATTTTTTCAAATCAAAAGATACTATATTTTCTAATCAATTATATCGATTTTTTCAATCGAAAATTTGAAAAAAATTAGAATTTTTTTTTTCGATTTGAAAATATCGATTTTTTTTCAAATTTTCGATTTGAAAATATCGATTTTTTTTAATTTTCGATTTTTTCATGTTTTTGAACTTTTTTCAAATTTTTAAAAAAAAATATTCATTGTTTTCAAATTTTCGACTTTTTTTTTTAATTTTTCGATTTGAAAAATATCGATGTTTTTTAAAGATTTCCAATATTTTTTTTATATTTTCGAACTTTTTTTATATTTCGATTTGAAAAATAATAACGATTTGTTTCTTCATATTTTTTTTTTACCAATTTCGATTTTGTTTTTATAATTTTCGAACATTTTTTCCAAATTTCCAATAGTTTTTTCTAACTTTCCAACTTTTTTTAATTTCAAATAAATATTAATTTTTTCAAATTTTCTAATTATTTTTTTTCTAATTTTCAAAATATTTTCCAAATTTTCGATTTGAAAAAATCAACTTTTTCAAATTTTCGAATTTTTTTTCAAATTTTTGAATTTTTTTTTTCATATTTCCGAACTTTTTTTCAAGTTTTAAAAAAAAAATCAAAATTTTCGAACTTTTTAAAAAACCACAAGGACCACTCGGTGTAGTTTACTCTTTAATAAATGGTATCAGTGGGTGGGAAAAGACGATATTACCCTTGTCGTTAATAAACTTAACTAGCGTTTATGGACCCCCAAGAAATGAGGGACCAGCCACGCCTAACGTTTGCCACTTAAGGTCCAACGGTGCAATTAGTTTGGTCAAGGGACTACCGGTGTTGGTCAACGCAAACCACAAGGACCACTGGTGTAGTTTACTCAAAAAAAAAAAAGTATTTTTTAAGCATTTACAATCATTTATGCTAAAAGCAATAGGAATTAACAGCTAATGCATAAGTTAAAATAAACAATCATTCTATAGTTTCACATGTTCAATAATTGCATAACAATCTGAAAAACAAAATAAAATAACTTCAAATTTTTTCCGACTAAAAAACTAGAAACGTTTATATTTCCACCGTTTGTTTCTCTTTATCTCTTCTGGTTAGTTTCTCTAATTGTTCGTTCATTTTTTTACAATCTCGTCGTCTTTAGTAAGTTCTTCAACATCATCCCAATTAATTTGCATCGAGAAACATAACAACAATTCAATTCATTATACAAACAAAAGCCGGAGAGTTAACTTTCTTGTAGAATACACACATACGCACAAACATGTCTCCACAAAGCTTGAAAAGCATTTTAACAAAGACATGTTTAAGGTCGTGAAACAAGAATGCAAAAATAAATTAAATATAAAACTTACCTCCATTGGTTTGATAATAATTTTAATGGATTAAAGGTTAAGGTTTAAGGTGTTTAGCTGTGTTTTTTTTTTTTTTTTTTTTTAAAAAAAAATAAACAAAAAAAAAAAAAATTAAAAAAAAGTTTATGCTACTGAGTATTTTTTATGGTATTGGGATTCGTAGATATAACTATTTAAGTAAGGGGAAAAATTCATAATTTTAGAATAATTGGGTATTCGGTTCCGGAACCGAGAACCGGTGGAACCGAACCGAACCGAACCAAGAACCAAAAAATCTCAAACTCAAGAACCGGAACTTATTAAAGCAAAACATAACAACCCATTTAAGAATCATTAATTTGTTGTTATAACTCATTAAAGCAAAACATAACAGCCCATTTAAGAATGAGATTTCAAACACAAGTCATAACTTTATTTTAGCCAATTTTCTCTCAATTCCAACCACTATTCTTCGAGACTCGATATCTCATTCTCACTAACTCCATCTTGAACATATAATGGCTCGTTATAGAGCCTTAAACTTAATAATTATATTCGCCAAATTAACAACTAGTTTTCTCTGGTTTGTTTTTAGACGTTTTTTATTTGTTATCCGGACCGGTGACCACTCATGTTCTCGGTTGAACCTGTTGGCCCAGTCCGGCTTTCAAAACCCTATGTATTAGCATATAAATTGTACAAAGCTTTGTGTGTTTTATTAGTTGGTACAAAGTGTATAATAACATGTACTTTTTATTTTAAGGGTATTTTACAATTACATTAATTAGTAATGGGTGTTAAAGAATAACATTAAATATATTGACCTGTCAATAAGTATGCGTGGTAAATTAGTTAATTGTACATATTGCATGAATGTTTGTATTATTAAATTTGAACTCTTTGTTGTTTGCATTAAAGATTGTACAATGTGCATCAATCCTTGTATTACTTAATTTTTTGCATTGAATGAAGAAAGAGGTGTGTGACAGAATTTTATTGTTTGCATAAAATGTTATACAACATGCATAAGAATTTGTATTACTTAAAAAAAATTATATTAAATGAGAAGAGTGATGTATATTAGAAACCATTTTATTCTTTTGTTGTTTGCATCAAAGGTTGTACAATAAGTATAAATAGTTGTATTACTTAATTTTTGACATTTAATGAGGAGAGAGTGTCTAATTTGTGGTGAAAGGTTGCATCTAACGATTGTACATTATGCTTTATAACTTGGATTACTTAATTTGTTGGTTGCATTTAACAATTGTACATTATGCTTTATAACTTGGATTACTTAAATTACTTAAAACATTAATGAAGAGAGAGATATCAATTTGTTTTATATGTAGTATAGATATAGATACTATAAAATTCTTAACAATTATCTTTTAAAAGCAAAAATACTATTATACCCTTCTTCACTAAGGGAGAAATTAAATATTTATTTTCTTCACTTGATTTAGGTTTACATGATTTTTAGCATGCGGTGTGTTATCACTTATATCACAATTATGATTACTGTTTATCAAGATGGCTCATTTATCAAACATTCCGTGTCTATCAATAAATCTCATAGATTGGTTATTCTAAATTTTAAATGTTTTCGATGGTTATGTCTTCCGATATTTGAAGGTTTTTGTTCTTTCTCTTATTCCATCAAAATTGGTTGTGAGGGTCGTTGCCCATTTTGATTTAAAAGAGAAGATATCATTCAACATTAGACAAGGGTACATCTTCAGTTATCCATTCGGTCGCACAATTTGGAACACTGACACCATCTAAAATAATTTCATGAGTACAGCCCAACAACAAAGAAACTATAGTGCGAGTGCAAAATCAGTAAATAATTTGAAACTAAACGTGCAAAATCAGTAAATAATCAGAAGATGAAGAACTTCCCCCATTATCATTATCATCAGAATCAACCTCATCATCAGAAACTTGGGGTTCAGCAGATTTCCGATTTCTTCCCCTTAGATTCCGGGTGATTCCCTGTGACCTCCTTAAAAATGCATTCCGCCTGTGCTTTGCACATGAATCGTTTTTGTGGCGCTGAATTTGCTGTTCTAGAGTATTTGCTTCGCAGTGATCAGACTAGAGTAGTCTGGAGCGAGCGTATAGCTTGTGGAGAGTCTGTGTCAGTATCTAGAGAGTATCAATATAGAATCTGCTTGTGAATCCTGTCTGTCGCGCCAAGTTCCCGCCTTGTGTAACATGTCGCGTCGATGTACGTCGCACTAGAAACATGTTTGAATAGTTTGCTTGGACTGTGTCAGAACTATGCTCTTGTGCACTTTAAACGCGTTGAATTAATTTCTTATCTGAGTGTTTCAGTGTGTGTCTCATTTGTATCTAGCCAGAAATTTTTATTTATTCTTGATGTGTAGAAGTGTCACAGAATCGGTGCAAATTACTGAGTCGAGTCAGATTTTGCCTGACGCAGGGATAGATGATTCTGACGCCTGAAAGATGGTATTTTTAGGAGTTCGCACAGCTTCGTGAGTATTGTGCATGTATCCTTTTAGAGACGTCTGTCCTTAAGACCTCTGTATTAGATCTGGTTGGTTGATGCACCTTAGCCTGTTTGTAAGATTATTTCATAATGCTTGTGATAGACGAAAATGTCCACTGTATAGCAGGGATGAGTTTGAAAGATAGCTATCCATGTGCCGTCAGACATGAGAGCCAATGTCGTGTGCTCTGTATGTTGACATTGGTTTCTGTATGATGACTGAAGGAGTGACTTGTGTTTCCAGTGACGTGGTGTTGGTAGAAGATGTGTGTGTATTCTTTTTTTTTTCATATTTGTTCCGCCCTTTTCTTCTCGTGCCTAGAGGTTATTGTTGTTTTTGTGTGGTTTTGTCACGAGGTGTTATTGTCGCGGAGTTAATCTTGTCTGTGTGATATCGTGTTCCGGAAAAGATAGGGTGTAATTTTCTGTCCTGTGGACGCTTTGTAGTCTTCTTGTCGTGAGATCGCGCATTGTGGTACTGTATCACAGGTTAAGTCTTCTGTATCATTTGTAAGTGATTTGTGAGGTGCCGCGGTGTTTGTGTCTCTTGTTAAGATGATCTGTGTAGCTTTGGTTTATTTCGTCGTTGAGTTGCATTACGTTGTGCTAGCCCGATCGAGGTTGTTATGGACCCTGCTTATCTAAATCAACACACAACGTTTATCTCATTATATTACCGTTTACGCAGAGGTTTGACAATGACTGTAATCTTACGATATTATGTTTAAAAGCAAGAGAGAAAGTTGATTATGATGATTTTTATTGGCCACAATCTATTTTTTGAAACTTTGTTTGTAAAAATTTTGTGGATGTAGCATTTTCCTAAAAATTAATAAGTCTTGCTATATTTATCAAAACTACAATGACTAACCGAATAGGATCAGTTATCAAAACTACAATGACTAAAAAACCATTCGTACTTCTCTATGTTTTCGCGTTTTTTTTTATTTTATAATTTTGCTTTGTTATAAAACTGTGATACGGAATATGCGGAACAAAAACTATAAAGTATGACAAGTAAAAAGTATTAAGTTGACAAAAAACATAGAAAAGAAACTGATAAAAAACTGTGTTGCACGGTAAACAGAAAAACAAAATGAGTAGAATTTGTACTTTTTAGTACTTATGGATTTAAAAGGAAAGAATAGAGAGAGGAAATAAACAAAATAAAATATTCAACTACTTTCACCTTAGTTTTGCCTTTAAATAAATAATACAAAAGTAGTTCTACACTAGATCGATTGAGAATATTTATATGCACAATATTCAATGCATGTTGTTAGGATATTTATTGTAAACAGACTTAATACTGTTAGTATTAAAGTTAAGTCTGTTAGTTATAGTTAGTACTGTTAGCGAAATAGTTAGTACTGATAGTATAGAAGTTAAGTCTGGTAGACCAAGTTAAGTCTGCCAGCACTAACTTGCGTCTGGCAGTATTAAAGTTAATACTGCTTGGTCAAACAGTTAAGTCTGTTGTAATTATAGTAATAGTTATCAACTTCGCGTTGATTTAGGAAGAGATAAGTATTATCTTTTCAACGCGTTTAGGGTTCCTTAAGCCTATAAAAGGAACATAGCATAGTATTGTAAATAATATATCAGTTGATAAACTTATCAAATAGTAATAGAAGCTTAATAGCAATTTTAGTATTTGTTCTTGTGTTCATCTTGGTACAAGTATTGGTATTCCGCGTCAATATTTGTATTCATAATCATTGTCTCTTATTAATCATTCAAAGGCTCAATCAGATCCTGTTTCTAAGGACCTACAAGTGGTATCAGAGCCACAAAAGAGACTCTGCACAAGACAGAACACAGATCAAACCCTTTTATTCCACCAAATCAATTAACCATGTCTCAACCAGCAAATGACCATTTTTCTCAACATCTAAGCGATCATGATGAATTATCTCTTCATGATGATGCATCCTTGGATGGATCTGTACCAGCAAGTAATAGAGGGAATGCTCCTCCTAATCCACCACAAATAATCACCACCAACACACTCTCAAATGTTAAACTGCCCGTGCTGCAAAAGGACGATTACGATACATGGGCGATGGAGATGGAACATTATCTTGAGTATATAGATAATGAGGTCTGGAAAGTGATTCAAAATGGGAACTCAAAGAAACGAGTCTCCAAAGGTAAGGATGGGGTATACAGGGTTCTTCCTCCAGCCACACAGGAAGAAAAATTTGCTGAGGAGAAGGAAAAAAAAGCTAGAACAACCCTGCTGATGGCTGTTCCAAAGGATCATCTTAGACGTTTTCATGGCATGGATGATGCCAAAGAGATCTGGGCAGCCATCAAGACACGATTTGGTGGTAATGCGAACTCGAAGAAAATGCAAAAAGCTGTGTTGAAACAACAGTTTGAGGCATTTACTATCTCTTCTAAGGAAACCTTAGAAAAAGGGTATGATAGGTTCTAAAAACTCCTATCACAATTAGATGCCCTTGGTGCTGGTGTGTCAGATGAAGACGCAAATCACAAGTTTTTGAGGTCCCTTCCTCCTGCGTGGGACAATCTAGCCATGACAATGAGAACAAAGAAGAATATTGACACACTGTCAATGGATGATCTGTACAATAATCTAAGTGTCTTTGAACAAGACATTCAAAAGACATCATCTTCTTCTCTTACATCTGATAATGTGGCTTTTCTATCTCACGCCAAAGCCACTTCAAGCAAGCACAAGCAACGCCATGATTCTTCATGCTCAGGAAGTTATAGTCCTTTTACACCTTCCTCCTCAAAAGCAGCATCAACAACTGCTTCTCAAGCTACTCCTGGTCTTGCTGATAAAGTTATCCATTCCTTTCTAGCAACCAATGCTGATGATGTGGACTTGATACATGAAGACCTAGATCAAATTGATGATCTGGATCTGGAAGAAATGGATATAAATTGGCATATTCCTATGACTGCCATAAAGATTAAGAAGTTTTACAAGAAGACGGGCAGACGACCAAGAGTGGATGGAAAAATGCATGTGGCCTTTGATAAGAGAAAAGTTGAATGTTTCAATTGCCACAATACTGGGCATTTTGCCAGGGAGTGCAAGTTTAAGGGTTCAAAGAAAGGAAGCAGGCAGGAAGCAGGTAGAGGTCAGGAATTCAAGCAAGTGAGAACTGAAAAGGAAGCCTTGATGACCGTTGATGAAGGTCAGATCAACTGGGTAGAGCAGACTAATAATGAAGAACTCAACCATGCTCTTATGGCTTTTACTGTGAATAATTGAGGATATCCATGTGCTCTAAATAGTGTTTAGATTCATATAATGCTCTTCAAGCTAGTATGGTAACTGCAATCCTGAATTTGGTGACGCAGAAGCTGCTTAACTGCCATAAGCTAGGTATTAAGATAATTAGAATTCTCAGCTAATCCTCCCGACAAACAATCAAACTTCCTTAACTGAAAGAATTAAATTTTCAATCAAAATCAAATTTTGAAAAAGATGAAAAGCTCAAAAAGTATATAAGACTAGTAAAGAAACGTGTCAAGGACAAAAATGATGTTACAAAAAATTGTTGATTCTTTGTTTGCATCTTCTAAAATCTTTGGAAGCTAATTGATTGTGGATGAGCTCAACTGTAAGATGTAGGATATGCAATCAAACAAATGCTGAGGTCCCTAGGATATTAGGAGAGATGAGTAGAGATATTTTTGTCTTAGGAAAACAGATGCAGTATATAATGATATCTCCACTATACAGCAATATACAACAGTAGAATATAAAGGTGTCCCTACATCCTCCTATGGTGAATTATACCCCCTATGGAACAGGAGACATAGATATTCTCTGTATGTTCTATGTAAACATGACGTCAAACATAAATCTCCTAGTTCTAAGTGTCTAATGCTATTCCATGTTTTCTAATCTGTCCACCCAATGGACAGGATGGGGAGCTTGGAGCTGTGTCTGATGCAAAGTTCCACTCATTACTCAACCTGTCAATCAAATGAAGTGATGGGGAGCTAGGAACTGTATCATGAAACCTTCATCAATGATGTCCCTATCACATGACAAATATCCTATACCTTCTATTGAGCAAGTTACCATTCCCACCCAAAAGACTCAACCACAAGTGCCTAAACCCAAACAGCTAATTGACCCTAGTTGTGCACAGCATGTAAAAACTCCTAGGCAACAAATTAGTACACCAGTGACTTTCTCACCTATTCCTTCAAATAACATACAGAATGGAATCACGAATGGAAAGGGAATATAGGTTCAGTGAATATTCTTTTGAAAGAAAACCATGTTTGTGTGTGGAGTCTTAGTCGACTTGATAAGGATTGTGACTATTATGAAACGATGAAGCAAGGGAAGCTTGCTCTTAAGAGCAAAAGATGGTTCATGCTTATGTTAGGCATGCCACACCCAGCCTGGTACTAACACTAACAGGTTAATAAATCACATCAGTTCACTTCCAGGAAACTGTACAACTAAGTAACATTAGACCCAACCTAAGTACTAGCTAGAAAACTATTAAAACTGGTAAGGTAAATGTTAATACTGGTGGATGGAAAAGTATATTTCTGTAGATTGGGCCTGATAATTCTGGCACTTATTTAAGTCTGGTGCTTCTAGATTTATATACTGCAGCAGCATGTAAATTCTGGTAGTATACAGTTAATACTGGTAGAAGAAAATAGACACAATCAAACAACACAAGCCCTAAACCTTCTCAGGTGAATCTTAAAAGTCCAAAGAAATGTTTTTCAAAACAAAGATCACCTGTAAATAGACCCTTTTCAAGGAATACAGCACACAAGTCAAATAAATATGCTGTTAAGGGAAAAATGGGCACTGCTGTTAAGACCTCAGCAGGTTGTGTTTGGAGAAAAATAATACCACTCTCCAATACCAATAGTGGACCAACCCCTGATTCAAATGTTAATGTTTCTAGAGGTCCACAAGGCAGACCCAAGCCTATGAAGGCCTGGGTCCCAAAGAGAAACTAATCCTCTTTTTAATAGAGCAGGAACATCCACTGAAGCATATGAGTCACAGAGGTTTTTTGATAGTGGATGTTCTGGGCACATGACTGGTAACATGGCCCATCTTGAAGATTATCAAGAACTATCCAAAGTGGGATCTGTTACTTTTGGAGGAAGTAAAGGTAGTATCAGTGGAAAAGGTACAATTAGATTAGGAAATTTAGTTTTTGATGATGTGGCTTTTGTGAAAGAACTTGGACATTTTAACTTATTCTCCATATCTCAGATATGTGATAAAAAGCTAAATGTACTTTTTACTGAAAAAGAGTGTTTTGTGGTGTCCTCTGACTTTAAGATGCCTATGAAAAAAATCAGGTCCTTCTATAGATCCTAGGCAACACAACATGAATACCTTGATATGAAAAAATGTTGTTTCTTCAAAAGCATACACTTGTTTATTAGCAAAAGCCTCATCTAATGAAGCTAAATTGTGGCACAGGAGGTTTAGGTCATCTTAATTTCAAAAACTTAAATAAACTTGTAAAGGATAATCTAGTTAGAGGGTTTACCTCCAATAGTTCAAAAATGCCCCACTGTGATGCGTTGTCAGAAGGAAACACAAAAGGCCTCCTGTAAGGCCAAGATTGATAGATATGTGACCCACCCATTACACACCTTGCATATGGACTTATTTGGACCTACCTCAGTGAGGAGTATCAACCATGCAAGTTACGTCTAGAGAGTACTGATGAACAATTCTAAGGTTTTGTTGGGTTTGTCTTTCTAGCCAAAAAGGATGAGAACTAGTGACATCCTTAAGACTTTTAGAAGAGCAGATAGAAAACCACTTAATCCAAAAAGTAAAAATCATTAGATCAAATAATGGACAGAGTTTAAAAAAGCTTATGCTTGATTCGTGTGGAAAAGGGTATAAAACAGGAGTTTAAGTAATGCTATAACTCCTCAGCAAAATGGGGTTGCTGATAAAAAAAAAAGAAAGAAGAGAAAAAAAAAAAAAAAGAAGAGAATGAATAGGACACCTTAAGAGGCCTGCTAGGACTAGCTAGCGACTCCACACTTACCTACCACTTTTTGGCATAAGCAGTCAATACAGCATGCTATGACCTTCAACAGGGTAAGATGTGAACCAATCCTCAAACAAAACTCCTTATGAGCGTTTGTTTGGCACAAACCAATCCTTAGCTACATAAGACGCATTTGGGTGCCATGTTACCATACCTCAACACTCTTAGCCCACTAGGCAAAAGTTTGACGGGAAGTCTGATGAGGGTTTCTTGTTGGTTACTATGTGAATATTAAAGCATTTAGGTTTAATAAATTAGTCACCAAAAGAGTTAAAGTAAACTTCCTTCAACTTTCTAGAAGAAAAAACCCAATGTACAGGGAATAGGCATAGGTGGGATGTTTGACTTATACTATCTTACAGACACTAATGAACTATCGTACCTGTCACTGGCAAAATCAAGCTAACCCCGCAGGTTCAAAGAGGTCCATTGATATGATGTGGCAGACAGAGGAGGCTGAAGAACTGATGGTGGTCTCTTCTACTTCTAGAAAAGCAGCTGTTTCTGAAAACATTGCTACAAAGAAGACTCACTCCCCTAAGCAGCCATCTTCTACACCAATATCCAAGTCTGCTAATGACATTATGGCCTTTAGAAAAGAGCTGGATGTTCTTGCTTTGAAGCACTTAGGACCAGTACCTGCAACAGCACCTACCAGTACTACTCCTGTTAATACTGGTAGTGAAAATTTTAATACTGTCTTTGAGGAAGTTACTACTGGCAATATTGAAGCTATCTCTCCAAGTGCTGATCATGAAGAAGAGGTCTCCTGATGCAGAATGAAGATGAATGCCTTAAATAAGGAGTTATGATAAATTCTTTGAAGCGGTATCTTTGAACAGGCTTCTTATGATGATGATGGGATTATTTCTGATTTCAACAATCTACCAGATGATGTATAATTTCACTACCTACCCCACTCCCTGAGGATTCACAATGCTCCATCCTCAAAGTCAAATTCCTTGGAGACCCAATACACCTAGTTCAGACTAGAATATCCTCAAGAAAATCACTAAGGCTCATGCTCTAGTGAGCTACATACAAGCACACCAAAGAAGCAATCATAAAGATCAACAACATTGTCTTTTTGCTTGCTTTTTATCTCAATTTGAACCAAGGAAAGTCTCAGAAGCCCTTGAAGATGGAAGTTGGGTTGAAGCTATGCAGGAAGAACTTTTGCAGTTCAAGCTTCAACAAGTATGGGTTTTGGTTGATTTACCCAATGGTGCTAAGGTGATAGGTACTAAATCTACTGTCAAGCTAGGACTAGGTTATGGCATTCAATCTAACAATTAGGTCCTAGGATATGAGGAAGAAATGAGTAGAGGCATCTTTGCACTTAAGAAAACAGATGAGGGTTACTATGATATACCACTATACAGCAGATTTAAACAATCAGAGTACAAAGCAGTTCCAAATCCCTTAAGTGATGACTACACTCCTAGGGAACAGGAAGATATAGATGATTCTCTGTATGTTTATGGTAAGTATGGTCCTCAAATCCCATCTACTGATGAGTCTGATGCTCAATCCAGTAACTATTCAACCTGTCAATCTCATGACAGTAGTCAAGATACTGGAAACTCATCTGATGAATCAGTAGCTTCTGTTTCTGACCTTAGCAGTCTACCCATGTCTCCTACTCTGCAGGATAGTATTGCAACTCAAAAAAATCAACCACAGGTGCCAATCCCCAAAAAGACTGTTGACCCTAGTTATGCTTTGCATGTAAAAACTCCTAGGCAGCCCATTAGGACACCAGTGACTCCATCACCTATCCCTACAGATGCCAGAAAGAACTGGAATCAAAGGATGGAAAGGGAATTAGGTGAAGGATATTCTTTTGAAAGAAAGAAATGTTTTGTCTGTGGAAGTCTTAGTCATTTGATTAAGGATTGTGACTATTATGAAAAGAAGTTGGCAAGGTAAGCAGCCCTCAAGCAAAAACAGGCTGTTAAGCCTAGAAAAGAGCTGGTTCAGCCAGTGTGGACTAGCACTAACACGGTGAATAAAGCCAATCAGTTCAATTCCAGACCTGTCCCACTAAATAACATTAGACCCAACCTTAATACTGCTAGCATAAATCTTAAAACTGGTAGGGTAAATGTTAATACTGGTATTGAAACTGTTAAACCTGTTAGTTCTGCTTGTTCCCACAATAAGTCTGGTAGTTCTACAGTTAATACTGGCATGCATAATGTTAATTCTGGTAGTTTACATGTTAATTCTGCTAGACAAAATAGACCAGTATTAAACCAGACTTCAAACAAAAACAACCTTAAACTTTCACCGGTGAATGTTAAAAGTCTAAAGAAATGTTTTTCAAACACACCTTCACCTGTACATAGACCCTTTTCAAGGAAAACAGCAAACAAGAACACCAAATATGCTGTAAAGGGTAAAGTGGGCACTGCTGTTAAGACCTTAGCAGGTTGTGTTTGGAGAAAAGTTACACTAATCTCCAATACCAATAGTGGACCTACCCTTGTTTCAAATTTAAATGTTACTCAAGGTCCACAAGACAGACCTAAGCCTGTGCAGGCATGGGTCCCTAAGAGACACTAATCTCTTATTTGACTTAAATATAGCTGATGTGTTAACCAAAGTTTTTGATGGACCAAGATTTAACTTGTTGGTGGTTAACATTGGGATGGTAAACCCATAAGCTACATTTAAGGGGAGGAAAAAGTGTAAATTTTATGTATAATAGTATAACTTAGAATTAAATCTGGTACTGAAGAGACTTAAAACTGATAGATTAGAATTAATTCTGGTAGTAACATTTAGAATTAATTCTGGTAGTTAAGAGATTTAATTCTGGTAGTTTAGTATTAAGTCTGCTAGTGTAAAAGTTAATTCTGGATATACCACTTAATACTGATAGATAAGTATTAAGTCTGGTACTTATTTTAGGTTAATACTAGTAATTATAATGTTAATTCTGGTAATTATAAGTTAGTTTAGAATTGCCTCTCTTATATAGACTAACTTTGTAGGTTCAACTTGGAGTTGGAAGAGGATGTTGCAGGCTCAACTTGAAATTGGAAGAGGATATTCCAGCTTTCACTCTCTAATTGGATGCAAATTGGTTGTAAGTAATGATGTTGTGTTCAACTTGCTGAATATATCATTAAATCTGGTTTAAAATATATTAAGTCTGGTGAGTCATAGTTAATACTGGTTGACTAAGTTAAGTCTGGTAGTGTAATTTTTAAGTCTGGTCGCTTTCACTTAATACTGATTGAAATAAAATCAATTTATTTATTTCAAATATAATCGTTGAAGATCTGTTCGCCGCCAAAATCGTTGATAGAGTACCTATATAGGGATAAAAGTAATTTCTCTTTCATCCTTATCACTATTTACCCTATTATCTTTTTCTTATAAAGATCTTCTCTCAAAAGCAATCAGTAAAATTACTCTTACTACCAGACCTAATCTTTCAAACGTCAAATCAACCAGTACTAATTTCTTCAAAAAATTCAAATCGTTTCACCAAAACGTTCAATGGAACAACTGAAGTATTGTGATAAGCACAACCAAGTGGGTTTCTTGTTCAAACCTGCTGAGAGTGATGGTTATACAGAGATAGTGGATTTTCTGAGACGCTCAAAGTTGAGGTATGCTTTAACTCACAATCCATCTATCTACGACTCCCTTGTCAAGCAGTTTTGGCAGACTGCAACTGCCATAACACTTGCAGATGGGACTCAACAACTTAATGCAACCATTGATTCTATTGAATACACAATCACTAAAGAATCTGTTAGGAGGCAACTCTAATTGGCAGATGCTTCAGGGATTAATATGTTGCAAAATGATGAGATTTTTGCAGGTTTGCAAAATATTAGGTATGTGACTGATGGGACTTTCACCTTTTGGAAAAGTCAGTTCACACCCCAATGGAGATATCTAATCCATCATCTTCTTCATTGTATAAGCTCTAAAAGTGGAGGATGGGATCAGTTTGGTAGCAACATTGCCACTACTTTGATCTGTCTTTCCACTGGAAGAGACTTTACCTTTTCAAAACTTATCTTTGATGGAATGATCTCAAATTTAAAAAGCAGAACAAAGTTTTTAATGTATCCTCGTTTTTTACAAATAATTCTTAGAGTAGAAACTGAAACCAAAAACCTTTTTGTGGCTGTGTCACTAACAAAGAAAATTTTTGGGAACATGAAAAGAGATTTTAGAGGGGTACATAGATCTTTATTGCCTGCTATGCTAACCATTGATGCAGGTCAAGGAGCTCAGCCTGTCACACATGCATCATCATCTGTAGCACAACCATCATCCTTTCACTCACTTCAACCAACACCTCAACCACCATCCTCTCCAACACCATCTCAGCATGTACAAACTCCTTAACCATCTCAACCTGTACAAACTCCTCAACCATCTCAACCTGTACAATCTCCAACACCACCTCCTCAACCATTAAATGTACAAATACCTACTTCACCACCTCCTATCCAACCTGAAGTACCCACTCTACCTATAACATCTTCACCTCCAACCATCACTACCATCCCTGAAACTCAACCAACTCATCCACCATCTCCTCATATACTATCACCTTCACACTTTTCTCCACAATATGAAACAGAAGGTCCATCTTATGAACCTTCATATCATGCAACTCCACCTTCTTCACATGAAACTCATCAACCTGAGGTTCAACCATCAAGAACCAGTGAAGAGAGTGTGCAGATTCAAACTCTAATAGATTTAGTGCCAAGGTTGCAGTCCAGAGTAGAGTCATTAGAAAAGGAGTGCGAGTGCAAAATCAGTAAATAATTTTAAACTAAACGTGCAAAATCAGTAAATAATCAGAAGATGAAGAACTTCCCCCATTATCATTATCATCAGAATCAACCTCATCATCAGAAACTTGGGGTTCAGCAGATTTCCGATTTCTTCCCCTTAGATTCCGGGTGATTCCCTGTGACCTCCTTAAAAATGCATTCGCTGGCTTTAGCACTTGCTTGTTTTTTTCCCAATGCTTCTAACTGTCAACGAGAAGTCTGGGCGATGGATGCTTGGATCTGTCCACATTAATCAAAATAATCTTAGGATCTTTACAATGCATATTCCAAAACATTAAAATTGCTGTGTCAGAACATGGCTTGCACATATACTAAAAATTTCACTAGTTTCAATGTTATTATACCAAATTATTATTATTCTGAGTAAAAGTTTCAATCATCAAAACATGTCCATGCAACAGGGAAATTCTGAGCCTAAAATGTATTTTAGGACTCACAGCCAAAGATGTCAAACCCTTAGAACCTCCTAAACCTTATAACGGGTGGTTGATCACTTGCCCTTTATAAGCTTTAACAAATACTGTATACAGTGATGAGTTTAAGATACTATCCATGTGCCGTCACAAAAACATCCTTCCTTTCATTGGTTACTATGATGACAAGGACGCTTTTTTCCAGGACGGTGTTGATGGTGATAAGGTAATTTTGGTTTACAAGGGTTATTACGGAAATCTTGCTGAATATCTTCGAAAAGATAACAAGAAATGTAATCTTTCATGGGCTAAGCGTCTCAAAATTTGCATAGGCATAGCAATAGGTAGAGTAATACATAACAATATGCAAAGCAAAAATATAATGTTAGATTGTTATAATCTAGAACCCAAAATCATGGGTTTTTATCTCTCAGTATTAATCCCAGTAAATAAGCTACAGCACCAAATTAATTTTGATGTACAGATTGAGACAACACTTGATCCGATTTTACCATGATTTGACAAACATTCAGATGGTATATACATTCGGCATAATTTCTGTTTGAATTGTTGATTGGGATGGTGGCTAATGATGAAAAGGTAATTGGAGATTATAAGCCACAAAGGCTTATAAATATTGACCGACGCTGCTATGATAATAAACCCGAGCAGATGATTGATTCCGATTTAAGAGATCACATTGATCGTCGTTCTTTCCAGATGTTTATAGATATTGCGTACAGATGCATTAGTTTCGACTTGAAGGATCGCCCTACGATGGATGAGGTCGCTAAGACGCTTACGGAAGCATTGGATATCCACGTAAGTCTCTATCATTTAACTATTTCAGGCGTTTTCCTTTAAAAGATGCGTTTATCTCATTAGATTACCGTTTACGCAGAGGTTTGACAATGACTGTAATCTTACGATATTATGTTTAAAAGCAAGAGAGAGAGTTGATTACGATGATTTTTATTGGCCACAATCTATTTTTTGAAACTTTGTTTGTAAAAATTTTGCGGATGTAGCATTTTCCTAAAAATTAATAAGTCTTGCTATATTTATCAAAACTACAATGACTAACCGAATAGGATCAGTTATCAAAACTACAATGACTAAAAAACCATTCGTGCTTCTCTATGTTTTCGCGTTTTTTTTTTTTTATAATTTTGCTTTGTTATAAAACTGTGATACAGAATATGTGGAACAAAAACTATAAAGTATGACAAGTAAAAAGTATTAAGTTGACAAAAAACATAGAAAACAAACTGATAAAAAACTGTGTTGCACTGTAAACAGGAAAACAAAATGAGTAGAATTTGTACTTTTTAGTACTTATGGATTTAAAAGGAAAGAATCGAGAGAGGAAATAAACAAAATAAAATATTCAACTACTTTCACCTTAGTTTTGCCTTTAAATAAATAATACAAAAGTAGTTCTACACTAGATCGATTGAGAATATTTATATGCACAATATTCAATGCATGTCGTCTTATATATAAGCTTTTAAGGGATATGTTTAACATTTTCTAAGGAATTAATAGAAAGAAAAAAAAAAAACTACCTTCATAGTCTATAAAGAAAATCAAT
Organism: Tanacetum coccineum; assembly: GCA_026074375.1. NCBI lineage: Eukaryota > Viridiplantae > Streptophyta > Magnoliopsida > Asterales > Asteraceae > Tanacetum > Tanacetum coccineum. Next base: position 40,116 of record BQNB010002247.1, on the reverse strand, counting down.
GACGTTTTAAGGTTAAATGATGAATAAATTATCAAATTTGAATTGGTTATCAATACATAATACTATATTTTAAGTTATTATCGTTAGAGCAAAATAGAAGGTAAATTAACTAATGTGCTTGGAAAACATTATAGAATGCATGCAATAAAACGTGTTATGTAATGAAAAACCAATATAATATAGTATAGATCTAACAAATACCTAAGCTTTTGCCCAAAGGTTGGGGTGGAGTGGTGGACCACGGCATACCCAAGCCATCAAGTAGCTCCGTCCTGTATTTAAGTGAATTATTGATACTTGATGCATTTTTAGCGTTGCTACTTTAGTTCCCATTTAAAGCAAGATTTGATTATGTCATCTAATTAGTAAAATATATTTGAATTTTGTTATAAGAAAAACCTTTCAACAATTTATTTCATAGTTATATCAACTTTCATACATATTATTCATAAAAATGAGAATTTTAGTATTACCATCAAAGATACATGAGTTAGCGTTGCATATTAAGATCATATTAAAAAGAAAAAAAATTAGAATAAGAGGTGTGAGAAGTAATTACGACTACATACTTCATATACACTTAAAAAAAGAAAATCCATCTTCATTAGATATATGTGGTTAGAATTCCTTTTCAGTATTCTCATTTCGGTTTCTTTTATCATTTAATTCAATTGAAAAGCATATATATTAAATTCAGTTGATATTATAAAGTGATGTGTGCATAATAGATGTAGATAGTTTAGAAAACTAATAACATGAAAACGTGCCATCTTAACTTCCGAAAGAAATGATAACACATATTATAAAAACTAGACGAGTAGTCGTTCATAGTAACGAAATTTTATAGCGGCATATAGTTATGAGTTAAGATCAACATAGACCCACTATTTGTCATAGATCCAATGAATCAATTCCAACCATTTATTTTTTCATCAAAAATAAAAAAAAAACCCACTTTCCACCTCTTTTTTAAAAATAAAATATCTTACAAACGGTAAATCGTCACACGACAAAAAATACACCATCGCGACGAGTATTTTTTTATCTTTCAGTAGACGGGTGACACGATATACTTTCGAGGCATTTTTTTCTATTTTTTTTCAGTCACGAATTGCGAAAATCATATATGATTTGTGATTCTAACGAACTTTTTTTCAATTTTGTTTCAGTCACGAATTGCGAAAATCATATATGATTCGTCATACGAATCATATATGATTCGTAGTATAACGATATATGATTTCATAAAATCATATATGATTTCATAAATCATATATGATTTCATAAAATCGTATATGACTTCATAAAATCATAAAAAAAGTTCGTCGAAAGTACATAGTGTCGCCCCTCTATAGAAAGATAATTTAATTCTCGTCGCGATGATATGTTTTGTTTTGCGTAACGATTAACAGTGTGTGAGATATTTAATTTTTAAAAAAGAGGTGGAAAGTGGGTTTTTTTATTTTTGATGAAAAATGAGTGGCTAGGATTGGTTCATTGGGTCTATGACAAATATTGAGTCTATATTGAACTTTTGGCTTCAGCAGCTTCAGGTGCGGTTGGTCAGCTCGTTGGGCAGTTTGCTAAGTTGTTAGGATGCTATGTTGATGGGAGTGCCGGTACAAAAGAAAAGGTTGCTAATAGGCGTAATCTTTTGAACATGAGATTAAATGGCAGAATTTCAGTTTGCATTGATATTTATGTTAGGTACTTTCCCAATGGCATAGATATTTACTTTGACAACGTTGGAGGAAAGATGTTGGATGCAGTACTTTTGAACATGAGATTAAATGGACGAATTTCAGTTTGCGGGATGATCTCACAGTACAACTTAGACCAATGGGAGGGATTGCGCAACTTGTTTACCTTTGTAACCAAACGTGTGCGCATGGAAGGGTTTATCGTAGTTGATTACTATTACATGTACCCAAAGTATCTAGAGATGATTATGACACTCATAAAACAAGGGACAGTACATTACATACAAGACATTGTAGATGGGCTAGAGTGTGCACCCGCGGCTTTGGTTGGCCTCTATTCTGGCAAAAATGTCAGGAAACAAGTGGTCGTCGTGGCCCATGAATAATGTATATGTATGAATGCTTAGCCAACTAATTAAGTGCATGAAGTATGAAGCATCAACTATGAATGTATTAGATCATGTTATTGCAGCTGGTTTGTCTTTTTCATCTTCATTACCGCCTTATAGCTAGCGTACTTAAAATACTGATATCAGTTTCAACTCATTCTTTTCACTTTTGCCCGTGACAAAAAATAAAGCGAGATATCCTCACAAAGACCGTTCATGCACTTCTAAAGTTATTAAAAAACTGCACCTGCGATTCGGACAAAACATAAGGATTGTTTTTGCAATTTACTCCAACTATAATAATTTGATTACCTAAAGTCTTACCAAATTGAGAAATGCTAGATCCACACCCATTTTACACATACAAATTCCGCACCCATATGTGTTAAATAAATATAGGTAGTGGAAAAAAGAAAGAGAAATTTTTTTTTTTTTTTTTTTTGTTGAAAAGGTGAACATTTTATTAATTACCAACATTCTTTACATCATAAGATATATGAGGTTCAGACAAGCCTGAAACCTTTGAGACTAAACATGAAACAACATACAGAATTCCAAGATACAATATGTCTCTGATACACCTCTTATCTGGTACAAGCTAAGAGTAGAAATCTGACCATAGTTCAAACAGTAGATTGGACATGACACCCAGTCAAATCCAACCTAGTTCACCTTATTATCACCAAATACCATATTCTCATTACTACATTTCCACCCTTCATATAATCAACAGCCATTCAACCTTCACCCACAACAGCTAATGACAATATAAAAGGGGTATCATAATGAAGAATATATCACCCATTCACTTTGTGTGAGGGGCTCTTCATTCCTAGCTACATTTCCCTTTCATCAGTTGCTAATGACCAAAAGCAGTTAACATCCTCACCTTTGGACCTAGCAACAGAGAGGAAAAGGCATCACTAGGATTGAAACACACACCCTCATACAAATCCATCCTAACCTCCTTTTGTAGTGCATCAATTGGACCAAGTAGTGTCATCTTACATCACTCACTATTCCAATTACCAATGCACTGCACTCCAGGTCATTTACCCTTCACATAGATGGAAACTTTCCTTATGGTACATCACCCTGTGCAATCAGAGCCAAACTAACCCAAATAGGAAACCAGACCCACCCATGGCCATCCGGTGCATCTATAAGGATCAAAAGGTCTTCCTACCGAGGGTAGACTCCAAGATATAAAGTTCCATCTATGTAATGACCCAAAACATCACAACTGTCATATTTATTGATAACAGTGTGGAATTGGACTTAGTAGTATGCATAGGATCAAAAGAGAAAATTTGATAGAATGTGATTGGTCCAAGTTACATGTCACATGTGCATGTGGATGTTTTTATGTGAGTTGGGAGTGGATCTAGCATTGCTCTACCAAATTCACATAAAGTCTATTGCTTGTGCACAAACACTTGCCGGAGGTCTTTTAGGAAGTCGGGTAGGGGTGTTGTTAATCCCAAGTCTTACCAAAATATATTGATAGCATGGTCCTAATACAAACATGTTATCATATCCAATCTCGTCACAATCATACAAGAACAACGGCTACCGATAATTAAGGTGATCATCAATTTTCGATTTTATGGCTTTTTTTAAATTAAATATTTCAGATTTACATAAATAAATAAGGAGTTTGGGTTTTGTAATTTCTTCATTACATGGAATTTAAGTGTATTTATATGAGGCATCTTTAATGCACCCCTTAAAAACCCGCCCGACCCGATTCTTCTTTTTTCTATTAATTGTTCATTTTATTAGATTATATTATACTTGATGCACCATGTAGATGTGTTTTTCTTCTTAGATCTGATATATGCTCTATCATTTTAGCAACAAAAAAAGCATTAGGTGTTTTATGTGATATTGAGCTCATCTAGCGGTTAGGGGGTGTTTGTTTCGGCTTACATATGCAGCTTATGACTTATTTGGTTTTGGGTACATCTTTCATAAGCTTACTTTTTGTTGCTTACTTTGAATCTTTTCGGCTTATATATGCAGCTTACGGCTTATTTGGTTTTTTTTTATTATCACTTTTTGTGGCTTATTTTGAATCTTCCCAACTCATGTAAGATTATTATGACATAATAAGCTATATGAAAGTTTCAAAATAAGCAAAAAAAAAAGTGAGCTTATGAAACATAAGCCCAAAACCAAATAAGCTATAAGCCGAAAATTTTAAAATAAGCAACAAAAAGTGAGCTTATGAAAGATATACCTAAAATAAAATATTCCGACTGTTGTAATGGGTATTCGGGTGTTTGTCACGTGTTCAGGAATCTGATCAAATGATGAATCGAAACGACGTCAGCGACACCTGGATTGTGCTTGCAGCCATGACGGGTGTTTGGTATTGTCTATAGGCTGGGATCATAGTACTGATTTGCTAAATGTTATAGACTGCGTTTTACTTGGTTTTGGATGATGCGTAAAATGGATGGATGGTAGAGAGCGAGAATCCTTCGCCTCAGCAACCTCCATAACCGCATCCAAGGCATGGATTAATGCAAGTGCATTTTATAACGTCATTTATAGAAACTTATAAATCACTAATTGGACAGTTTACTGAAGTAACCAGAATCACTGAACGTTTAATGTTCATTTGTTACATGAGTGACCGGACTTGGTGAACGTTTAATGTTCATTTGTTACATGTGAGTTTTTTTTAACGCTTTCAATTGGTTTTATGAAAGCTTTTTTGGCTATGATGATTGTTGTAATCTGAGAGAAATGAAACGGGCCATTGAAGTTCCGACCCTAACTTGGCGGGGCAATGACTGGATGGCATAGCATATAGGGATGCTATGCAACCAGATTTCTTTGCAGCCGTAGCGGTATTCGGGTACTTCTATGAGCTAACCACCATATACAAATCTGAGCCTAATCATTTATCGATCCTTTATACCTTTTTATACAACTTTAGCTTATTTGTAAATGCATTTATAGTACTGGGTCTGCACTTATCTTCGGTGCAAACAGTCGCTCAAAAAGGCCGATGCTTTTGTTTATGTTGTTGCTATTATTTACGCTTAAAATTATTTGGTTGAAGTTTACAATACATGACTGCCTAGATTTTGTAGTATGCGCGAAAATTATCGAAGTTGGTCACCAAATATGCTCTAAAGCTGGGCTGTTTGACACGTGCTCGGGTGGATCCGGGCAAGGGCCAGGTAATTTGCACAACCATGTGCTCTGTTACAGTACAATAAATATCCTCAAGTTGTATTACAAGAGTCGCTTCAATCAGCTGTGCAGTTTTTATTCTTACTAAAGCTCAATAGTACAAGGTATCTCCGTCACACTAATTTTAGCATCTAATTTTAGTAAGCAAATTGTTAAATGCACTCTTAATAAGGTAGTTTATTATTTTGAGTAACCTGCACTTATGGTCCCTGAGTAACATTGTTTCCTATGTTGTCAAAATTGTTTTCGGATTTTAAAAGATGTCACTGGTAAAACGCGTCACAGTAATGGTATATTTGCAAGAAGGCCGTTATAAATCACTACCTTTCCTTTTGTGAGCTGCTACAAATAGTTTAAATTCTTTTGCCTATGACTAGCAGATTTGTGGTTTACATGACTACTAATCAGTACTGAATATGTCGTTTATTACCAAATTTTTTTTTTACAATATTGGTACAATGAATTGGGGATCCTAAAATGCTGCAAAATGCAAATGTGGATCGTCAATGCTTAGTTAAACATGTATACTTTATTTACAATATACAAATATGGACCAATATTGCGCATTTTATACTCATCTCAAATCAACTTAAATATAGCTAAGTGAGTCAAATGCTAGAAACTTTGAGATGAGTACTTACATCAAAAACCCAATAATTAGCATTTTAGTTAGGTTGATGCGTTTTTATAATATATTTCTTAAACCTTGATTGAAACAGAATTTTGCACTTTAATGTCAACAGTCTTATATCCAAAGAACTAAGATTTTTGTTTGTGAATTGCAGTGGGAAGATCGAATGGGCATTGGGATAATGACACCTTTTTTATTACGCCAGGTTGGTAAATGAAACATTTATTACGAAGTCGTAATAATCAATTTAGAATGTCCGATACTGCATTTTTTTATCTGATAATGCAAGTGTTAAATGATACTTTTTGGATAACCAGTATCATGCCCACTATACCAGCTACGGTGTGGGATTTTACATTTAAAAGAATACTTTGTGTCGTTGTTGCTTCAGATGTTGTAGTTTTAGTAACCAAGGTATAAGTCAGTAGTTTATAATCATGTTATTTGCTTTTCCTCTTAAAGCTCCATCATTCCAATGTAATGGCATTTTATGGTGTAATACAAGATGGCCCAATGGTTGTCTGATAATGACACCTTTAAAACAGCACAAACATGTCCAACCATTATGTTTATATGGTTTTAGGTTGGCTTATTTGAAGGAGTTCAAGAAATGTAACGAGATCTATGCTAAATGTGAGTATTTCTTCTCTTTCGTTGTTCACACCTGAATTGCAAGGATAAGCGCCATTGCAGCTTATATTGTTTTCAAACAAAGCAATATATAAGTTAGAGGGGGGCACTGTCACTTATATTTTGTTTTGTTTGAAATGTTTGCTATCATGTATATAATATAAGTTTATTATATGCCATCTTTAATGGGCTGAAATAGTTTTTGTAATAGAGATATGAGAAGCTAATGATACAAGTGAAATGTGTCATTGACATCTTATAACGTAATTTGGTATACCGGTTGAGTTTGTGAAAACTGTTTAAGGTAGTCGGACAGATGAAATGCTACACCTTCTGCTACACTCAACAAGAATGATGCTAAATTCACATAAAGTGATATAAAAAAAATAAAGGCTATTTGCTTGGAGTACTAATACATTTTTATTACTAAAATATTTATACAAGCATAGAAAAATAAGTTGTACTATATTTTTCAAACCATATGTTGAATTCAGTTTGTTATTAGCACAGATATTAATATCATTTAATTGGTGAAATAGGTACATTCAATTTTTAAGGATGGGTGGCTTTTAATTATAATATTGGTATATTTTGTTTTTCAGTTTCCGACGATCCTGCAAACGTCGAAGTACAACAGTCGAATGCCCATGAGGCCATCCCCAGCCTCCATCGCAAGTGATCAGAAGATCGATCACCGTGAGTTTATTTCTCTCTTCTATTCCTCCATCGTCGTATAAACCAAGCATACATAAGCTCAAAATCAACCTTAAAATTTTTTCTTAGCTAAACAAAAGTGACCTTCAGATATCATATTCTTCCTTTTTATTATAGGGAGGAAATCCAAAGGATTAAGGCAAATAATCAAGATATCAGCCATAGGGAAGCTTTAAGTGCGGTTGCAAAAAATGTAAGTGCATGTGCATCATATATAAGTTTTCTGCATAATGCTATGCTTTCCTTTTCTTTATTTGGTTAGCTGAACATATAACCTCATCCAAAGTGGAAATGTGTTAGAATATTAAAAAGGGGTAACAGGTTAACTTTCACTCTTCAACTTATATCCAAAGTACTGAAGCTCCTTAGATAAGATACTCAAACAAATACACAATCCCAAAAACCCTTAAATCTGTTGTTTTAAAACAATTTGATATTGGATTAATTTGTTGTATTCAGATAACATGGGAGAGGAAGGACCGAGTAAGTCTGCAAAGTCGTACCAAGCATTCAGGCACTTTGCAGGTGTAAGGTCAGGTTACAATTACGAGACCCACACAAGAACAAAATCAGCAATTGATATCCAAACTAATGTTCGGAGATGGATTGCTAAAACAAAAAGATCTCAGAGGAGGCATCGTATTGCAGTTATCCAGGCGAGTATCGTAACTTTTGTTCTTACGCCAGTTATGCATATAAAAAGAAGTGCAAATGCTAACGTGAATCTTTTTTTTGCATTATGTTTAGTTTTGTTAATGATACGTCTTTGGTGGTTTATGGATAAGATACAATGAGTTTGTGTATCAGGTGATTTATGTTGGATATAAACGCATATAATGTGATTTATTTTTAAGTGTTACACATAAAAAATAATGATATTGGCCTGCTAGCCATGATACATCCTTACTACTGTTGTTGACACACACACCTTTCTGACCTGAAAACTATGCTTAAAGTCATGCTTATCATCTTTCGTTTTTTCTTTGTCTGTTTGATTGTAAGGAGCCGATCTCTAACAACTCCCTTTTTACACCATCTGAGATTGACATAACTTTGGCATGTGGTGAAACAACAGCGGTGAGTTGACAGTCTTGCAATATTCTCATTTATATATTATGCATGCAACTATATTTGGCAGTTTTACAGCGATACTTGCTTGATCATTGGGTCATACTACACATTATCATTATCTCTCATATTTACCAACTCTAGAAAACACTCTTTACAGGAACGCCTCCACACGACGTCATAGAAACAATTGCAGAAACAGTCGTCTCAACTATACCCCATCATCCTTCCGAGCCACAACAAACAAAAGAAGCTACTTCATCAGCTGCAACAACAACAGAAGCAAAACCACATTCTGCAAAAAGATCTCTCGACAAAGACCTATCATTAGAAACAAAAAAATAATAAAATAAAGCATATTAGAATTCCGTTTAATGGAGTTTCATGCATACCTTCTGTTTCTCCACATTAATATGATAAGACTTGACAACTTAGTTTACCCCATCAGATTATAAAATGATCTGCAGCATCACGTGCCTATAGCACATTTTCAACATGACCAAGTGACCTATGTTTGTCTACGTTAAACGATCTGTAACTTCAACTGCTTGCTCCACATTTTGAACATGCTGTAACTTTGATCTAGACACTTACGTATGGCTATCTAATTTAACTATGCATTTCCTACATTCTCATAAATCGGTGCTTTTGCAATTGTCCGTATATATTTGACGATCAAATAATGCTCTTCCTAAACCAACAAATTTAAGACCCGCGCTCCGCAGCGAAGCGCGGGTTAAAAACCTTGTTATGTTGAAAAAGTAATAGTTTATGTGTCAATTGGTACTTGGTAGCTTAGTTTGGAAAAAAAAATAGATCAATTATTATTTTAAGCATCGATGCTTTGCGTTTCAAAAGGGCTTATTATTTTATTTTTTTGACTATCTTATTTTTCATCATTTTGAGTTATATGTGTTATTATATTATTAAGAAACTTTTTAACTTTTGATTAGTTTGTGTACCGATTCTTAAGAATACATGATTCGATGTTCAAAAATACTTTATCGGGTACTCAAAAATACGTTCACTGATACACAAATCAATCGAGATTCAAAAAGTTAGTTACTTAATAGTTTGATCATAAACGATGGTATATATAACTAAAAACAATTAGAGTTTGCTAAAAACAATCCTAACGGTTGTTAACAATAGACTTTTCACTTTTTGTTCAAAAACTAATACATTGTCCAAACACAATTATCATGAATTAGTTATTAGCTTCTATTATTTCTCGAACACACTAGAAAGTATTAGTTATTAGCTTCTATTATTTCTCGAACACACTAGAAATTTATTTCATTCATTGGCTGTATAAGCGAAAAAAAATAACAAATGTAACATATAAAGTACACTTATAATAAATGAGCACTAAAATGCATTTCATCATGTATATCAATCTAGAAAAGTATATGGTAAATAGAAATGTGTTTTTTGTGAAAATAAGACAAAAATAAAATGTGTGTTTACGTGTCACATATTTTATTTCTGTATCCTATCTCTAAATATTCTTTAGTTTAATGTGATATTAATATTTTTGCTGGAAAGAATCCAACTAATTAGTAGTTAAAGTTAATCATACACATTTAATAATCCGTCAACTATAACTTGACATGTGCTCATATTTCTTCAGTCGACATGTAATGTTAAGTGATTGACGACGAAAAAAAAAAAAAAAAAAAAAAAAAGAAAAAAAAGATGCTCTTTCAATCATTGTATAATTTTGTTCAAAAAAAATCATTGTATAATTAGAATAATCAAAAACAAGATATTTGTGAGAATGCATATGCATACCTTCTAAAATTGATTTTTATGCTTCTTAGTTTTTAATTTTTTTTAAATTTTCATAAAAAGAAATTATAAATAAAAAACAGAATATATGAAATTTGACAAATAAAAAGTTTTAAAAGACAAAATCTAAAATAAAACTCTTGCTTGTACTAGAGAGTAAAAGGTGGGTTGGGGTAAAGGATTGGTTGAGCGGTATGTACGATAAAATCATGGGTGTGCTTAGTACATAGCGTTTATAAACATTTAGAAGCTGTGAGCGTTATGATTTTTAATGCTCGTTTGGCAAGCAGCAAATAGTTTTATCTAATTTTCGAAATGTTTGTTTTTCAATGTTTCATAAAGTAGCATTTAAGAGCGTTGAACATTTATAAGCTGTTTTACACATTGTGATTACACCTACAATTACGTTATCAAACGTTTTTATAAAAAAACTATTACTGCTTACAACTGTTATTACTCACTACTGCTGCTACTTTTATCAAAGATAATTTATGTAACTATTTTGCAAGTAAAACATGTATAAATATCTTTGGATGATTAACAAAGAGTCTAGATATCTCATGAATCACTAGTTCTTTTTCCTTTTGTGTCAAAAAGTCATTCTTAATCATAGTTAAAGAAGTGGAGAGTGAATATCATGAGTGATACATAATAAATTTCAAGTGTCAATTATGATTATGAAGTTGAATTAAAAGTAAAAATTATGAAAATGTAGCAATGCTCATAAGTAAAGAAAGAAAATGAGTTAAAGTACACATTCTCAACATGGTAAAGAGAAAGAAAATGACCAAATATATTTTTGATGCATTGATGTTTCAACTTTTAGGATCTTTTATTAAATTCTTTACTTGTAATATTATTATCTTTTTTTTTATTAATTTTAAAATAATTATCCATTACTAAAACTAGATGTAATTATGTTTATTATATTAGTATCTTTAATTGAAACTATTATTTATAAAATTAGATGAAAAAAATAATTAGTATTAAAATAAGTTTTTAACAATTATGGCAAGAAGTAAAAATAAGGACAAAGTGCAACGACTTTCCAGATAAACCGATAACCGAGTCCACGCTTTGTGGCTTCCTTAATCATACACATTTTTAATTGTAAAATAGTCCTTGTGGTTTGGTTAGATTGCGATTAGTGTCCTTCTAAATTTAGAAAGTACAAAAATAGTCCACATTAAGTGTAGAGAACTTTGTATGACATGAACAGTGTGTCTTCACTAGGAACGGCAATGGGGAGGCTTAGGGGAGATATACTCACCAAACCCGACTACTCCCTCGTCGAGTATCTAACTGAAAGTTCTTTCTAGATGCTATGCTCCACCAAACACACATTGCTCAACGTTTATTATAATTTTAACACTATTAGTTATAATAACTTACAAATTAGCCTTAGTTATAATAAAAGCTCGAGCTCGTTTTACTTATAAAAACTTGATTTGTTTACAACACTAATTTAATTTACCACATAGAAATGTTTTTTTTTTTTTCTTACAAATTCATCTCAATCCTATTCTCAATCTCAGTCAATATTTAATCTCATTTTGCTAAAGTGGAACTGGCATAATGTTGTATGATGTTGTTGTCATCTTCGAAAAAGAAAACTTGCCAACGCCAATTACCATAGGTTATACGAAACACTTAAACACAATATTTTAAATATAATTATTTGTCGCTATAAAATTTTGTCGCCCCATCAATTTTTACAAATAGAGTTCAAATTTAAATTTATCAATATTTGGATGATTAGGAAAGAGTCTAGGGATGTCATGAACTACTGGTTATAAAGAAAAATGCTGTTTTCCACCTTTTGTGTCTAAAAAATTATTCCTAAAAAATCCTCTTTTGTGTCCGAATAAATGAAAATTGTCTAAAAAGTAATTTTTTAAAATTGGGTTTAAAAAGTAATATTTAAAAATTCCTCTTTTGTGTATGAAGAAATGAAAAAGTGAACGTCATCAGTCAAAATTATATTTTTTTCATCGCAAAATTATATTTCTCAGTTTTATTTTGATACGTGCCAAAATAATAATCACCTTTCTTGTTTAAACTAATCAAAAGCAAGTTTAATAGGTGGGGATAATATTTGATTGATTGAAAAGCACAGTGATCTTATTTTTTTTAAATTGTGTGTTTTTTAGTCTATAGATTGTAGACAATAATTTTAGGACATAGTTAGTATATACTCCGTCCCAAAAATAGTGTGCACAAACAAAAAAATTTAACAAATTAAGATATGTATAATTAATGTAAATTTTGATTGATGAAAAGTCATTTCTTTTTTTAATGATGATGAAAAGTCATTTTTACCCTCACTTTTTTAATAAAATTTTAAATTAAGCCATTAATGCACGTTTTGATTATAATAGCAAAATAAAAATAATAGTTATAAATATTATCCATAAATAAAAATTACACTTTTGTTTAGATAATTTTCATGACTATGGATATGAATTAAAAATACAAATTACAAAAATGTAGCGATGCTCGTAAATAAAGAGTCTCTCCAACATCGAGGAACAAAAGTACACTTTCTCAACGTCAATGTTTTCTAAACTGGTTTTGTAAATGTCTCGATCGAGCCATCGAGTAACGGTTTAACCGGTGGTTCAACCAGGTTTTTCAGTTAAAATCGGCTTCCGATCATCCGATTGGTTCACGGTTCAGTTGGTTCGCCTGACCGGGTCAACTCGGGTTTTAAAACACTGCTCAACATAGTAAAAAAATAGAAAATGACCAAATATATTTACAATGCATTGAAGTTTCAGCTGTTAGGATTTCTTTTCTCAATACTTTACCGTTTTAATATTATTCTCGTTTTCTTTCCGAATAGTTCAAAATAATAGTTCACTGTTATAAATAGAATTTATAATTATTAAAATCTATTATATTATCCTTGATCATAATTATTATTAACAAAATCAAATGAAAGTATTAATTAATTATTAAATGGTAAAGTTATTTTTTAAATTTTGCATAAATCAAAGCAATAACAAGTATTTTTGTGTGTAAGCTTTTTATGATTGAAAAATTAATATTTAATTAACAACAAATATTTCATGTTTCATAATAGTTTCAAAATTACGATCATTAAATAAGTATAAATATAAAAATTATAAGTTCATTAAATGCTAATTTAATAAAAAAAAAAAATAAGACTTAAATAGTTAAACACAACCCATTAGGATAACCCTTTTTAAACACTGTGGGTGGACAATAAATATTGTAATGGAAGGAGTATAAAACGAGTTAAATCTACCGGCGCTCCGCTGCGGGATGTTTAACGGCCGATGTTTGATGTAAGAGAAAGTTTATTTAAAAAAAAAATGGACCGGGTCGGGTCGGATCGGACCGGGTCGGGCCGACCTGGCGCATTAAATGCTACCGAATCGAGCGGAACGGGTCGGGTCGACCTGACAATTTAATGCAAGCAATCCTATTTTTGTAGGTTTATATAATAAGTTTCTAATAATTATAGTACGAAATTAAAAAAAGACAAAGTCCAACGACTTTTCCGGATAAACCGAGTGGACTTTCATTTTCAACACTTTGTTTCTTCCTCAATCATACCATTATATTTTGAGTAAATTGTAAAAGCATCCTTGTAGTTTGGTTAAATTGCGATAATTGTCCTTGTAACTTAAGAAGATACAAAAATAGTCCACATAAACATGAACATATGTATTTTTGAAAGCTTGGAGACGCAATCTTTACAACGAAGTAAATGAAAATCCAACCCATAAACAATGTGTCTACACTAGGAACGACAATAGGGAGGGTTATGACAAGATTCTCCCCAAACCAGACCTATTCCTCATTGCATATCCTACTGAAATATTCGATGCTCCACGAAACCCACACTGTTTAATGTTTAGTATTAGAGCCCAGGTGTCATAACACCATAATATCATTTTTTGATTGTCACGTCAGCGCCACATCAGCATAACCACCAACACCAACACCAACACCACTCCCCTTATCATAACACCAAATAACACCACTCACATCTTTAACGTCCAGACAATTGATACGTCGTATGGTATGGAGCGGATACGCCGTATCAATGTCTGGGAAGACAGTCTCGATAACAAAATTAAATAACATTCCGGGTTGTCTCCCGGCAAGCACTTTTGTTTACAGAAAAGTCTTTAAGTTAGACTTGTCTTCAGCTTCTACTCAGCTCTAGTAACCATCCATCCTTCGTCCGTCATACGAAAGATTTCCTGGTACGCACGGCATGCTTCATCGCTCGTTCTTGCCAAATCATCGTATTCATCTTCTTTGATAGCAACATACTCTTCGTCTTGTCTAAATGAATACTTGATCATCTTGAATCTTCTAATATTGCATACCGGCGATTCATGAATTTCACATATATCATTACATTCCATAGTATCATGATTTGTCTCAATAACATCATCATAGTTTGTAAACACTTCCCATCGTCTTCTTAGTATATAACTTGATTTGTCATTATCATGTTCATCGTCGATCAAACCTTCAATGATAGTTTTGTTCCTTAAAGCTTCTTCTTTTAGTTCACTATCTTCCAAATCCTCATACCATTCAAGTTCTTGGTAATGGAGCTGGTTTTCAATAATGTAGGTACCAGGCAAATTCCCTCCATTACAATAACCATTCTCTCTCCAACTGCATGTTGGCCATTTTGAACATCCAGTCTTATAGTTGAAAGGTTTGCAAGTATGCTTTACTGGCTTTGGTTCTTCCCATAATCCTTCATCAAGCCATGGCTTATCAGATACCCATGGTACGCTCGTGTTCCATTCGTAGATCCAGTCATCTTTATAATCCTTATATGTCTTAAACCCTATAATATCTTTGGTAAGTAAGTCCGGATCTACTTTGAGAAGGTAATTAAATTTAGTGAATGCAGTGCAGAGTGGTGTTTCGTAGTTAAATACACTAGTATCGATTCTGAACACTTCAGCAACTTCCTCTTCACTGTCAGAGGATTCCTCATCAGTGAGTTCTACTTCGTCATCTCCTATAATCCAGTAGATCCATAACGCTTTCCTTGTATATTGATCCAATGTTTCGTAGTTGAAAATTTTTGAGCTTAACCATTCAATAAATGCAACATCAGATGGATCATATCCCATATCATTGTCAGCATCATCCTCCAAATCATCATCAATGTTTGAGTCACATGGGATGTTAGTAACTTTAACTTTATAAGTGAACAAATCGTCGTCCATACTGCATAATCGAGTAAATTCATTGTCGAAGACTTCAAGTGATGTGTCGCAAGTGGGCAAAACATCTTCGATCTTAACATCCATAAGTTTCTCGAACTTTCCTTTGATAACCTTAGTATTCTAACTGAAAAATAACCAAAAAATTATTAGTAGAACCAGCGGGATAAAGGTATATAAAAAATTTGAGTTTCAAGTTCGAGAAGGGGAAAGAACTTTTATCAGATGATCGATACGCCGTATTCAATAGAAGTGAATACACCGTATTAAACAATTGAATGAATACACTGTATTAGACAGAAGGTTGGATACACCGTATCCGATGGCAGTGGATACGCCGTATCTTGTTATCGACCAGAACAATGTATTAAGAAAACACTTAAATAATTACAACCGACTAATTAAACAAATATACAAATAAATACACACAAATATACAGAATATACAAAATATACAAGAATATACACTAATTTAAATTACACTACTCCTAAGGGTTAAATCTAATCTAATGTTAAAAACCAAAATATTAAATAAAAATCAAGATTAATTTTCACTCCCCGGCAGCGGCGCCAAAAACTTGATGTGTGTCGTTGTGTGGTATATATTTATGATTCAAGTATTAAATTTATATTTTGCCGATTAAACCAGAAAACACACTTTAACGGGCAGTGTACCCGGTCGATGGTAGATTCGTGGTAAGTAGGGTGTCGAACACTTAAAGCGAGGTTAAATCTATCAATCTATTAATATCTTGGTTATCTAATCTATTTTAGTTCTATTCTAATCTAAACCTATGCTATCCCTATATTAGTCATAATCCTAATTCTAATGGATAAATTTTCAGTCTGAGAGACTGGCACGGTTTTGTTGGTGACAAAGATCAATTCAAGACAATTAAACACACAAAAAGCAAATAATAAGAAGATCAAATAGTGGTCTAGCCAAATATAAGAAAATTATATTAACCATTATTAATCCGATTAGAACGTTGGTTTGTTTATTTAGTGCAATGATTTCTTCTCTCGATGTGGTATATCATTCTTAAACTTAGGCGTTACTTCTTCCTAAGACCTAGACACATTAACTCTGTCACAATTAAAGCATCTGCATAAAGCATCCTAATTTGATGATTATAAACTATCTAAGGGATTAAAGTAATGGTGATCTTGTTAAACCCTAACTCATCGAGACTTTACCTGTAACACCCCCAAACTCATCATCTGCAGCGGAAACATAACTTGTTTGGGAGTATTACTTGTTGGGTCAATAGCACAAGAATATAGAAAAGAACAACCACAAAATGTGTTCTTTAAAACATCGATACATTGGATACAAAATACAAGTTTCGTTACAAAAGCCCATGGCTTGCTTGTTCATTATTATTAAAACAAAGATTTTAGCTCATAACAAATATCCCGATAAGTAATGACGCCAAATCTTTAAAACCGACATCCCCAAAAGATGACCTGCCTTATTGAACCTGAAAACATGCTTAAACTGTCAACACAAAGGTTGGTGAATTCATAGGTTTGTATAAAACAATTTTGGTCCACAAGATTTCTAACACGTATGATCAAACAACACATGCAAGCATCATACAAAACGATTACTTTTCCTAAGCTCATGAC
The DNA here is from genome assembly GCA_026074375.1 of Tanacetum coccineum. Lineage (NCBI taxonomy): Eukaryota > Viridiplantae > Streptophyta > Magnoliopsida > Asterales > Asteraceae > Tanacetum > Tanacetum coccineum. Next base: position 23,142 of record BQNB010002247.1, on the reverse strand, counting down.
ACTGAAGCTCGACCACACACAATACAATATAAATTGTATGATTGCCCTCCACGATGTTCTAACTCAAAAACATCAACCGACATGATATACGTTTGTTAGCCGTCACCCGGCACAATGAGTATGACTCGTCCAAACGGGGATACTCAATCCCAATAGATCTATTTACAACATTCGCGCTCACCCTATCCAGACAATTGACAGTTCATGATAAATACGGGCATCACTGAGTTATCGCTACTTAGGAAAACAGTAATCCAACGAAAAGCACACTTGTGACCATTTTACAAAACAAAGCATGTTATCACCCAAAAACTTTAAATAGTTTAAAAACAATTAATTTGATGGGGCTATGAACTCACCTCACAAGGTAGCTCCTCCGCACTTGCTAATACGCTCAGATATAGCAAAATATACACCGTCAAATACCTAAGTAAATACGGCAAGTCTTAGTCTTCCACATAAGACTATAGACTACAATTAACTATAAAATAATACTATTATTTTTAGCTCGTCATATATACTGTTATCACTTGTGTGGTAATTATATCGATTTGAAAATATTATTCAATTTACTCGTTGGCTCTCGGATAAGGATTCGACTAAGGATGGGTTTCGTTAATAAATGGATATTTATTAACTCGACAGTTTATACTCCGATAAACTTCGACTTTAAATATAATAATACTTTTATTATATTAAGTCCAGTCCGACAATTAAGGTATTTATAAACTCTATCTAAGTTTCATAAAGTACCCTAAAGTTCCAAGTTTGACAATTTTAAACCTTTTAATAAAGTTTGGTTAAATTACACTTTTAACCCCTAACTTTCCAAATTGTCATATTTAATCCTTTACTTTATAAAAATTACCTTTTTAATAAAGTATTTAATATTTAATTCAAAAGTAGTACTTAAGTTTGAAAAGTGTCAATTTTTAGTCCTTGGACTTATAAAAATCCATATTTACACTTTAAACCTTCTAGTTTACACTTTGACACTTTTAGTCCCTCAATTTATAAAATTATATTTTATAATCAAAACAGCCCCTTAAGTTATAGTACTGTCATAAACAGCCCCTATACTTATACTTTTCAAAAATATTAAGTTTTACCCCTCAACTTTTACATATTGTCGTATTTAGTCCCTAAACTCGCAAAATTACATTTTAAGTCCGTTTAAAGTCCTAAAAAGTGGCAATAGATTCTTTTCGACTTCAATAAGCTAAATAAATTTGGTAAACTTACCAACAAGCTCGAATAGGCTTATTGGGCCTATTGGGCCTTAAAACTCATTTAAAAGCCATAACCAAAAACATAGATTTATACTTTAATCTCGGGTCCCGGTAATTTATTAAGTCCCGTTTAGCTGAATTTATTAAAGACTCGAAAACTCGTGTTGCCTTGTAGGGCCGCTTGCTTTATTAACTTGAATTGGGTCTCGTTGGGCCCTTTAATCGTATGAGATTGTCCCATATTGGGCCTAAAGCCCCAACTGTTTCCCATCTTTTATTCTTTTTGAAAAATACACACAAACGTGCTGCCAACTTTGACCATTTGCATACATTTATACATGCGTTCATATTAGTATTTCCATCTACGTTAAGATGTCATGCATTTCCCAAGCTTACTATTAACATATTCTTCCTAATCCTTAGCCAACGACTCGTCTAATATTACGTTTAAATCTGTCAGTAACTTTTTAAGTTTTAAATTAATTACACGAATAAACATTACGCGTTAACCTTTTAAGGAAAATCACCACACTAGTAACTATGTATATCTTTACATACGCATGCATCTAGGGTTCTTGTGGTTAACTCGACAGTTAAACCATTGTTAGTTACCAAGGACGTGACTCGTATGCCTCTTGCCATACTCGTCATGCCTTGGTGGCTTAGCCAAGCTAGTACATCGTGAGTCCAAGGACTCACGTCATCCCTAACGACACCACAATGCTAGCATGGACGGCGTGCATGCCTTGCATGGCAACCCATTCACGTCTCAAGTGACGTAACGAGGACATGATTGGCCTTGGGTCGCTAGACATTTGTGGGCAACGAAGCCACACATGGACCCCCACTTCTCGTGTGCCGTGACATAGTCACACGTCAAGTTCCAAACCCTTAACCTCTCGCAACCCTAGTCACGTGGGTATATATTGCAACGAAAGAAAATCACAAGGACGGGAACGTTAAGTAACTTACCACGAGGATTTTGTGTATCGACTTAGAGATACACAATGATCACGACACAAGCTTTGGAAAGATTTGCTTGAACCGAAACCTTACTCTTGTTTAACTCGAACCCTTTTCCTTATGACTCGTCACTCTTGTTTGTATGCTTCGAACTCGTTACCCTTGGGTTTCGTTGGAAACAAAATAGAAGAATAAGGAAAAGATGGTGCACTGTTGGAAGAATAGAGGTACAAATGGTTTGAGGTTTTCTTGCGCACATATACACAAAAGAATTATGAGAAAGAGACTTTCGTATTTCTCTTTGACTTGTTACCCTTGCTGCGTACAGAAGCACAAGGAAAGAAAAGGAAGTTTTTTCTTCTTTGTGAAAGTTGGCAATGTGTGAGACAAACATGCATGTATATATATGCAATTCGTCCCTTGTCTCTTTTGATATCAACGAGTAAAATCTCATTTAGGGGACAAGCATGTTTTGATAAGTCATGTCTTCCTTGACTCTATATCCTAGGGTTAGTGAGGCTACACACATTTAACAATTGCTTGCCCATACTTTGGATGTGATCACTCCATGACCATAAAGAAAAGAAAAACATGCGTGTATATGCATACATTTGGCTGCCGTGTTTGTGCTCTTTAGGAGACAATTTTTGTGTATTAACCAAAGGTATCTTGCTAACTTGTTTACATGTTGGTTCACCAATAATACACAAAATAAATAATAGGTAGTGGAAACCAATTTGTAATTTGATCTTGGAATTATCTTCATATACACGAAATTTATACATTCTTTGTATAAATTTTGTGTATTTAATACTTTAAAGGAAATGGTAGGGACTTAAATAATCGTTTGTGGTTCCGTGGACACCACAAACATAATTTATCGCGTCACGTAAGAACCTTGCGTGACTGATAACGCTAAAACTCGAATCAATTAATTAATTATACTCTCAATAATTATTTAACACTTGAGTGATAAAAACCTCAATTTATTCATTGACCGTTTCCACATAAAAGGCCAATTCTTGTCTACGCGATTTTACTTAAATATCCAATTAAAAGTAAACCCGTACAAGATCAAAATAAATTATTACAATTTATCCAAGTTAAAATAACTTGAAAATACAGGGGTTTACATTACCCACTTACCGCTTAATGGCAATTTAATACACTAGTAGGTCACTTGTCAAACTATCCAATGGAATCAGAACGTTACTTGTTGAATTATCTAGGTTCACCTTCTAGTCAACACGATCAATAAACCATTGGCAATATCCAATTAACTAGTTAAGCCCGAAGCGTATCCTAGACACAGACTTAGAAGGACAATATTTGTGATCCTATGACTCTAGATGCATAAATTACTATATGGAAAGCTATCCCGAACTCTAGATCTACTTGGTCCATGTCACTAGATCCAGTTGAATGATAGGTCGCATACAAAAGCGCGTAAACAAGTATCATGTGATAAACATAAACAAGCATGCAACGATAAATCAAGAAATCAAGATAAACAAATACCAAACATTCAAATCTTCATAATAATGGCTAATACCCGAAGGTATTAGCCTTCAAACGTCATAATAATACAAATAGCAATTATTTAGCCAAGGTAAACTAACCGAGTTAACGAATGATACCAAAAACTGAACGATTACTAAAGTATATGGAATTACACGTTGTCTCCTATGGAATTGAGAACTTTGCTTGACCTCTTCTGCTCTTTTTCCCTTTTGAAAATTAACTTTTGTGGTTTAGGTATCGAGAATATGATTTTGCACACTTAAAACTCATTTTTGAGTTTTGTATTTATAGGGTCTGGAGTCGGTGTCGATACGGCGTATCTGAGGGTTTGGATACGGCGTATCGAGGTATCTTGAAGTAGGGATCACGATTGATATCTTTCAGAATCTTCTTCACACTATATCTTGGATACGGCGTATGGATATCTTCTGGATATGGCGTATTGGGCTTTAGTCCTTCGTAGTCAATTTGGTGAGTGCAGGCACGGATACGCCGTATCTTCTTGATGGATACGGCGTATTGGTCTTCAGAATAGTATTCTTTAAAATGTCTTCGTTTAAGCTCCAGAATGCACGCCTTTTGCTAAATTTCACCAAGTACTCCATAATTACTGCAATTCTCAAATATAAATGATTAAGTAACAATTCTGTTGATCCCAATCCTGGATCGATTCTTTAGCTTGTAAAGATTATGTTATCTTGGATAAATCCAAAATAACAAGTATAGAGACTTTGTATAAATACTAAAGTGTATGCGGAATCTACACTTTAATACTCTAGAAGTATTATGAATAAAACAGTAATATATGTATGAACACTGATGTAACCTAACACTTTAATATTATTAGATCAATAATACGAGTACTCTTAGCTAGTACTAGGGTTTACAACCTTGAAGCCTTACAAAATCGACAAGAAAACTTAATCGTATGAGTCTATATTTTTCGATATCTAACTCTATGACCTAGGACCTCCTTTTATACACACAAGGAGTCCTTTACAAGATAACTACGAATCTGACAGGATCTTCTATATTCTAAACTTATACATATCCATATATAGAATATAGCATATATTCCATAAACAACTTCATGCACACGTATCGTTGCCTTTCATTCTTCAGCAGCATTAACTTCTTCTGGCAGTATAAAATATCACTAGCAGTGTTAAGTATTATACTGGCAGTACTAACTCAGTTAATATTGTTAGTTCTATTCTACCAGTACTAAACACAAACACTAGAAGTATTAACTTGAGAAGATTTATTCCCAACAATCCTCCCCTAAACTTGTGATTTATCCTCAAATCTCAAGTTGCTTCTGCATAAATCTTCTAGTCTTCATCTGCTGAGGATTCTTTCAAACATATTTCTACTGTTCTTCAATCTGAGACTTAATAAACCTAAGAAGCTCATATGCCATCTCACACTCATGATCTGTTTGTAGCTTCCATCTTATCATTCTGTTAAGTGTGTCTTGAGGCAGAGGATACCTTCTTTCAACCAACATGTAGATAAACACAGTACCCATTATTAGTGAATGAACACCACATGCATCAAATAACCTCCATTCTATCATCTCATGATCCTGATGATTCTTCCATATTTCATCTGATTCATCTGGTTCAATCAGTCTTCAAATCTCCTAGAAGTACTAATGCTTCATCTTCTGGCTTCTTTGTCTTGTGTCTTTCTTTCACAAGTCTGTATAAGTCCTCCAAATCTTGTCTATCAAAGACTTCAAGCATATCACTAATAAATCTATACATCTTTGAGCTTCCATCTGCTCTATCAATGATATACAAACTGCAAATCCAAAGTGAATATATTCCCCAATCAGTGATTGGTGCTTTGACACCTAAAGGAATAGCATCACTGATTTGAACTTCATGTTCAACAATGGTCAAGCATTCCTTGAGTTGAGCCTTTTTTGCATCATCTTCAAGCTTTTGCTTCTTAGAACTCCTTGTTTCTTTTGCACTTTTAACCTTGTCCTCTCTGGGTTTTGATGCCTTTCTTTTCAATCTTCCTTTTGCTTTTTCTGGACTCTTCTCTTTCTTAAGGCTCTTTTGCTCAGCGTTTTTTTTCTCTAAATATATAGGTATGAAGGTTTAAACCTGATCCCATACCTTTTCAAATATAGGTCTGATTGCATCATAACTCATACTGTGAAGAACTTCTTCTTGTAACCACCTTGATTTACCAAATAGGTGATCATGCTCTTTCTTGCTTCTGAGACTAAGAGTGGTCTGTTCTTGAGTGCATGATATCTTAGAACACTTGGATCATTCTAATCAATTACATGTTCTTGAGTAGACTTAGCATCAACTTCTTGTCTTTGCATTTCTAATGCAGCTTCCAAGTTGATCCTCTCTTGCTCATGTTCTGCAAAGGCTCTAGCTTGATCTTCTTCCTGTAACTTTCTAGCTAATTCTTCATCCATGCTTATCTGAGCTTGAGTTCTTACCTTTAACTTCTTCTTTGGTGGCTCAGTTTCATCTGTTATGATAGCTTTTCCTTTGTCTTTAGCCTTTGATGCACTCCTCTTTGCATACACTCTAGGAGTACTAACTTCTTGAGTAGCAGTACTAACTCCTTGAGGAGCAGTACTAACTTGTTGAGTAGGCACTCTAGTAGTACTAGTCTTAACAATAGGAGTACTAACTTTCTGCTCTCCTTTTTCACCATTTCCTTGATCTTCAATAAGCTTAGTTGGAGATTCTTCTTGTACTAAGACTTCTGTATCATCACTAGCTGTTTCCTTGACTGGTTCATCCTATGGAAACCATAAAGGACCTTCATCCTGCACTAATGAGATGTTAGGATCTGAATCCATCTGATCTATTCTCCTCCCCTATTTGAAAGAATCCATATCCACATCATCATCATCAAAGACCACAATCTGAGCTCTTCTTCTAGCTTTTCATGTTTTGAGCTTATTCTCCAGCTTCTTCACTTTGAGTACCAGCTTAGTAAGAGCTTTATTGTAAGTTTGCTTAGTCAACTTTAACTCTTGTTCTAACACAGCAACCCTATGTGTCAAATTAGTAACCAAAGATGTTAAATTAGGGTGCATTCTACCCTCGTCACCTCTATGTGAGTGAGCACTATAGATAAGTGATTCATGGGGCAAGGAAATTGGTTCTTCTGCCTCATGAGAGTGGTGAGTAGATGGTGGTGTGGAAGGGGTATTGGATGATGTTTGAGGTGATGGTGAAGAGGTTATTCTGGAAGGTAAGGTGGAAGATTCTGCAGCCTGAGGTGGATTGAGCATAATATTAAACAAGGGTGTAACCATCCTAGTGTAACCCTTTGTAACCCTCCTTATGTTGTTAAACACTTTATTTGTAAGAGTATGAATGGGATATTTTCTGATGTGAGGCAAGAGTAGCTGGTGGTTTTTGTTCATGATAATCTGAATGAACCTTGGATACATCAAGAATTTATGTTTTCCATCAATATTCTTGACCATGGCATCAAAAATATACCTAGAAAAATTGAAGGTTCTGTTTGTTGCCAGACAAATAATAGTAGTAGCAATGTTGCTACTAAACTGATCCCATCCTGTCTTCTTGGAGCTTAAACAATGAAGGATGGTGTGTATGAAGAACTTCCATTGGGGTGAAAAGTGTCCCTTAAAGAAAGTGAGACTGGAAGAGTTGATAACATACCCCATTTGAGTTAAGTGCTTAAATATTTATGTCACACCCCCAAACGGGGCCTGGACGGAATACGTGTCCAGAGGCGTGACGTCATCATATTTCGAACACAAGACATGAGAGAACGACCACTAATGGATGTTTTGAAAATCATAACTCGTTGCATTGTAAAAAAATAAATAAGTTTTACAAGGTTCAAAAGAAATTAAACATTTGCGGAAGCGTAAGAAAAATGTAGCGGAAGCAAAATTCAGTTTTCAAAAGACAACGAGTATGAATGATAATAAAATCTTGATAATGGCATCACATTGCACGTAGACTCCACATAGCACGTCAAGAAGTCCAAAGCTAATCACCTGAGAAAAACATGCTAAAACGGTCAACATAAAGTTGAGTGAATTCATAGGTTTAAGTAAATCATTTACGAATATCCAAAACGTTGAGTAAATTCTGCTTCACTCACAGTATTATGAAAAGGATTTAGTAATCAGAAAAACGTTCAACAAAAGTAGTGTGGACCACAAGATTTCAAACATATGTGACAGTTATAACGAATACAACTTCACATAATATATCTACTGTTGCACTAAGCTCATGACACCGAAGCTAATTGTTGCACGCAATATGCTAGATAATAATTTTTGCCCTACCGGTGTCTGACCAAGACACCCAACGAAATTTGACATGTTATGTATCCGTTTATCGGGAGCCCCGTGGGTAGTGAGCGCTACTCACCCGGATAGGGATAATTAGTCCCAATAGATCTATTTATAACATTCACGCTCACTTAACCAGTACAGTCGGTTAAGCAATTGACAGTTCATGATGGTTCGGGCGTTTGTGGTCTGTTCGTAACTTAAGCAACACGTAAACAGGGAAATTAGATCAAGATACTTGTGTCCATGGTAAAATCAACCAATGTGTTTCCAAAAGAAAGGCTTTAAGTAAATGCATCCATAGATAAAACAAAACATGATATCAATCATGTAACCGAGTTTGTAATCAACGTATAAACGAGTTTGAAATTCAGTAACGAAAACAAGTTTGTAAACGAGCATGTTTCTCACCCCAAAAGTAGTAAAGTATATGTAAAACAAGTAAAACGTGGGGCTATGAACTCACCTTGATGTTGCAGAGCAACTAGCGGAAATGCGAATGATAAGCACAACATAACGAGAATCAGAACGGCTCGACCAAGAAGTTGCAGCTTAATTTAACGGCTAAGTCCTAGAAGCTTAGGACGATGAATTTGGGGTTTTCCGATGGATGTGTACATCAACGCATCACGTTGATAAAGGATTGAGGTTTCAAATTGAATGAGTTTGGTGGTTGGTTAAATAGAATAAATCGAAAAACACACGCAAAGTATGTAATATATTCCGTATATATTACATATGAAAAATGAACAATTATATAATTCATATGGTGAAGTATATAATAAAGACCGACATCCAAAATGAAAAGTCGTAGTATATACTACTTTACAAGTGTTGTATAAGACACGTGAAAAATAATAATGGTAATAATATAATTCGACACGTTTTCAAAAGTCACTTATTAAATTAATAAAGAGATTGTACATAAAAGTAAACACACGTTTTAAAGTCACAAAATAAGTAAACGATGTTTCTAAAGTTTTTACAAAGAGTTATGACTTTATTTTCTAGTCTTGAATTTATAAAATAATATTTTATAAATTAATATTTCGTTTTCTCGACGGGTTGTAACCCAAAATAGTAACCCCCTTTGTACAAGTATAGTTTTCCTATATTTATCGTATAATAACAAATTATAAAATCTCAAAACTATATAACTTCGTTCCTTTATCGGATTTCTTAAAATACTAGTATTATAGTGAAAGTTAATAAGTATATCTCTCGTTCATTTACCGGTTTATTGTATTATTACAAATTACAAATATATAAATCTTAAAACTATACAACTTTGTCTTTTTATCGAGTTTTCAAGATATTAAGAGTTTTAAGTGAAAATACTAAGTTATAAATTTTTTTAGAAAATTCGATATGACCTTTTCGTTTATTAGACGTTTCCATTTTTACCAAAATCAATGTTTTCCCACTTAATCAATCCACGTCGCAATTTATCCGCGTTTCATAATATATGTATATATTTTTAGACAGAATCAATCAAATAAATAAATGAAAGTAAATAAAAATAAACAGAACAAAATAGAGACAACCAAACACGCCCTTATGGGCTGAACCAAACACACCCTTGGGTGTTAACTGCCGAAACAAACGCACCCTATGTGCTTGTTAAACCTAAACCAAACGCCCCTAAAGGCAGATCCAAACGCCCCTTTTTGGGTCGTTATCCACAAAACCAAACGCACCCGTTATGGGCTGTTAAACCCATAACCAAACACCCCTGCTGCAGTGTCAAACGCAGCGACAAACACCCTTTATCGGGCTGTCAACACGCAAAACAAACACCCTTTTAGGCAGTTAAAATGCACTACCAAACACCCCTTTCGGGCTGTAAATCCAGAAAACAAACACCCCTTTTAAAATTAATAATAAACAAAAATTTCAAAAATAAACTAATCATCCAAAAAAATGGTGGTGTGTTCGTGGAGATGGTGACGAGAGGGCGGGAATGGTAGTGGTTTCAGCGGCGGCTGAGCCGCGAGACTGTGATGACGATGGTGTTAGTGGTGGTAAGGTGGCTGCGTCGGCTGAGCCACGATGGCGGTGAGGGTGGCAGCCGGCGGAGGGTGTCGGAGGGAGGGTGATGACGAGGGTGACGTGGAGAATACGATGGTGGTGATGTGGTTCGGCTGTGGATCTGGGGTGGGGCGGCCGAAAGTCTCGCCGGACAAATGGTGGCGCCGAAAAAATGTTTATAGAGGGGAGGAAGTATGTGTTAGGTTTTTTTTTATAAAATGAACTAACCCTAAGTGTGTATATATTTATATTAGAGAGTTATAATACAATGTGACAAGTCTCCAATAGGTGAGGGTTAATTGTGTAAACATTTTCTCAGGGATCAAGAGTGTAAATTTTGTAAAGTATTGGTTCGGGACTCGTTTGAGTTACTTAACAGATGATTTAAAACACGAAATTTGCGTCATTGCATTCCAAATGATTTTTCTCATAAAAATGAGTATTCACTCGACTAGTATTTTATAAATATTTTTATAAAATAAATTTAAGATCATTATTATTTATTTGGTACCACTGAGTGTCGCGAGTAAGCTTTGTCTGTAAAAATGAAATTTTAATTTGAACACTCGCGTTTTTAAATAAACGATTTTGAATAAAAATTAAATAATTTATTAAATATTTTTATTTAATAAAAAGTGATAATTAAATGTAAATTTAATTATTTTTGAGTCGGTACTAGTTGTGTTCAAAATTTTTGCGAAGCTATTTTAGTCATCTTCGTCTTGTTTTCAGGTCTCGGGCAAAACTAAAAAGTTGTCCGGAATGGTGTTTTATGTCAAACGCTAGTATACTCCATAATTAATAAATCATTTTGGCGGGTCGTTTTTTTTAAGTTAACTTAAGAATAACATATATTTTTCTCGTTTTCAGGTCAATTAAATTCGAAAAATAAATTGTTAATGAGAGATAATAATAATTATTATGATTTATTATTTAAATACGTTTCAAAATTTTACCGGTTACGCGGTAATTGTTTTTATGTGACCGTAAAAGGTCAAAAAGTCAAATCGGACCCAAAAAGTCAAAGAGTAAAATAATAATTTAAAATATCGAAAATTACGGGGTGTGACAATTTCTTCATTAGGCAATGATGTAATTCCTTCAGAATCTTCTAATTTTAAATGTCTCCTCAAAGAAGCTTCAGTAATGATCTTCTCTCTTCCATCAACAGTAGCGACAATAGGTTGACTTCCATCTTCAATTGTACTTAATTAAGCAGTCTCCTAAAATTGTTGAATGATTAAGACATAAAGAGTGGGCTATCAATAAGAGCATAATGAATATGACTCCTTGTGAGAAAATCAATAATTTGCTCAAATCCTTCACTGCCATCAGACTTACCCAAGTATGCGACCATGTTGTGTTTCTCACAGAACTCTAAGTGTGCCATTGATGAATGAAAAGATGATTAAGTATCTGGGATTTGATCGTAGGAGAGAGTAAAAGTTGTAGGTAAAAGTAATTGAAATAGGAGAGAGGGTTTGTATGTAAATATTTTCACCGACTGAAAAGATTTGGACTTATCTTGAAGAAATCTAAGAATTTTATAGAAAGATCACAAAATCTTCAAGTAGTCAAACCCTATAGGCTATAGATTTTGCGGAAATATCTCAACGGCTCTTTAATTAATAAAATTCTGTTATACCGCAAATAGTACTAACGGTCACCTAACAGTACTAAGTTTGGTCTAGCAGTACTAACTTGAAGCCTAGTAGTACTAACTTCACCCAGCAGTAGTAATACTTGTCTAGTAGTACAAACTTAACACTAGCAGTATTAAGTTGAAGACAAGAAGTATTAACACCAAACTTGTTTTTTGAAGCATATTCATGACCATTGTAGATACTCGCATACTCTCTTTCTGTTTTTAAGCTCACAACTTTCTCTCTTTTCTTTTTGCTCACCATTTCACTCTGTTTATTTTGATCACACAGTTCGCTTTCTGTTTTTAAGCTCACAACTTTTCTCTCTGTTCTTTTTCCTCATACATCAGAAAGGATATAGATTTTAGCAAACTATCAGCTATAAACGGATTTGAGAAGTCTTTACCATAAGCCATTTGCTATGGACTAGTCTATGCTTTGTTACAATAACAAGGTGCATTGAAAACCTTATAATTTTGAGCAAATTATCAGCTATCAACGGATTTGATATCTCTTTACCAATAGCCGTTCGCTCTGGAGTAGTCAATTCTTTCTTGTTGATTAAACATGGTGAATTGATTACCATTTGTTGTGTGGTATGAACCAACACTCAGAGAACATTCATGCTATCCGTAATTTCCTCCCCTCAAATATTGCTTTGGGAGTAAAATTCTTGACACAAAGTACACATCATGCTTAGCCTGCAATTGTTAATTCAAACCAAAAAGCACATTTTGCAAAGCATTTTATGTTGACAGTATTAAGTGTAGCTAAAAAGCAGTTCTAAATGATAGCAGTATTAACCAACAGTCTTAAATACAACTAGCAGTACTAATTATATTAAGCAGTACTAATGGACACAACTAACAGTACTAACTTTTTACAAAACTCTACAAAGACATAAAGAGATTAAGGTATTATGAATTAAGCATTCCAAAACTTGAGACCAAGTACTGAAATCTTCCAGCATCAAAACCTTTAGTAAGAAGATCTGCAATATTATGATCAATATGAATTTTAACCATTTGAATTAACTTTTTAGCATTGCAATCTCTTATAAAATGATACCTTATCTCAATATGTTTTGTTTTGTTATGTTCAACTGGATTTTCAATTATGCATATAGTACTGGTATTATCTATATGGATCACAATGTTCATAAAATTGTACCCATAATCCAGCAATTGGTTTTGCATCCACAGTACTTGTCTACAGCAGCTAGCAGCAGCTATGTATTCAGCTTCAGTTGTAGACGTTACAACCACTGTTTGTTTCTTACACTGCCATGACACCAATCTGTTTCCAAAAAATTGACATTCTCCACTAGTAGACTTTCTATCTTGTGTAGCTCCAGCATAGTCACTGTCAAAAAAAGCATATAGCTTAAATAGAGAATCCCTATGATACCAAAGGCCTAAAGATGGTTTGCCTTTTAAGGATCTAAAGATCCTTTTGACTGCTGTAAGATGAGATGTCTTTGGAGTCACTTGAAATCTTGCACATGCACACATAGCAAACATGATATCTGGTCTTGATGATGTGAGATACATCAAAGACCCAATCATAGATCTATAAAGATGGACATCAACATCATCTCCATCTCCTTCTTTGACTAAGGGTTTCTCCAAATCAATTGTTGTTGAAGCAGACTTTACATCAGTGTAGTTGAATTTCCTTAAAATCTTATCTACATATTTATCTTGATTGATAAATATTCCATCATCTCTTTATTTTACTTGTAGGCCCAAAAAGAAGGTTAGTTCTCCCATTGAACTCATTTGAAACTTATCTTTTATGAGCTTCTCAAATTCAGTGCACATTTCCTTCTTAGTAGAACCAAAAATAATATCATCAACATAGATTTGAACAAGTAAAATATCTCTTTTTTGTCTTTTGATGAATAAAGTCTGATCAATATTTCCTCTTTGATATCCATTGTCCATTAGATAATTAGCCAAAATTGCATACCATGCCCTTGGTGCTTGATGCAAACCATACATTGCTTTCACAACTTTGTAGACCTTGTCAGGGTAATCAGGATCTTCAAACCCTGGTGGTTGGCAAACATACACCTCTTTTTGTATTTCACCATACAAGAAAGCACTCTTAACATTCATTTGGTATACTATTATCGCCATAAATGAAGCATAAGCTAAGAACAATCTTATAGCTTTAATTCTTGCTATAGGGGCAAATACATCATCATACTTAATTCCTTCCTTTTGTGTGTGTCCCTGAGCAACTAGTCTTGCTTTATTCCTTATAACAATACCTCTTTCATCCTTCTTGTTTATGTAGATCTACTTTGTACCAATAGCACGTTTACCCTTAGGTAAATCCACAAGAACCCAAACCTTTTGAAGCTTGAACTGTAGAAGCTCTTCTTGTATAGCTTCTACCCATGAGGAGTCACTTAGTGCTTTAGCAACTCTTTTGGGTTCTTCTTGGGAGAGGAAACAAAAAAATATACACTCATTAAAGTCTTTATGAGGTTTCCTTTCATAAGCAGCAATGAGTAGTGCTTGTTCATCTGTTGTTTTAGTCATTCCTCTAGTCTGCACTCCAGCTTGTATGTCACTAATTACAAGATCAAGTGAATGATATTTATTAATTCTTGTATGTGGAGTATTGGGGACTTGATATGACAGATTAATATTGCTCAAATCTATCTCTGTGTCTTCACCATTAATATTAGCATTTGAAGCTTCAGGTGTAGAGTCTTTCGCCAAAGAGAATAAGTATGATGCAGTAGAAGGTTGATAAGGCCTTCTTGTAATGACTGTTAGACTAACAATATTAAAATGTAAACTGCCAGTACCAAAATTTGGATAAGCAGTACTAACACTTGGTCCATCAGTATTAACATTTGGTGTACTACATTCAAGTCTGTCTTCATTCTCTTGTTCACTGTCATTTGATATACCCTCAGCAATCCTCTTTCCATGATCTCTAATAGGTTGAGGTTTAAAATTCTGATCATTATGTCTGTTATCATTGCTTTTGTCACCATTCCTTAGTTCAGCAGCATTGAAGGATTCTGGTGCATCATCATTTTCATTAATGGAAGCAGTCTCATAATGTGAAGGATCTTTCCAAATTGGCATAACCATACCATCTTGACTGGTTCCATCATTACTTGTCAATGAACCTGCATTGAAATCTCCTTGTGTTTATGCAGACTGATTAGTGGTTGTACCTGTTTAAACTGGTACATAATTCATAGACTGTGTGAGAGAATCAATATCAGATAGCCAGTTTGGACCATTTCCTTCTGTCATAGGCTTATTCTCTAGGAACTCAATGTGCAAGTTTTCTTCAACCACTCTAGTTCTAAGGTTGTATATCCTAAAGGCTTTACTACTTAAGGAATATCCAACAAAGAATCCTTCATCACTTTTTCCATCAAACTTGCCTAAATGATCTAAGGTATTAAGGATAGTTACATGACATCCAAATGGTTTCATAAAACTTATTGTAGGTTTGAAACCTCTAAAGAGCTCATAAGGTGTCTTGTGATGAGGCTTGATTACTAAGACCCTATTCTGAACATAGCAAGCAGTTGAGACTGCTTTAGCCCAAAATGTTGTAGGTAACTTAGAGTCTGCTAACATAGTTCTAGCTGCCTCAATTAATGTCCTATTTCTCCTTTCAGCAATACCATTCTTCTAAGGAGTCTTACCAACACTATACTCCTTCTTAATACCTTTTTGAATGCAAAAATCATTCATTACCTTGTTCTTAAACTCTGCCCCATTATCACTTCTGATTATCTTAACTTTCTTATCCACTAGGTTTTCTATCTGATTGATGAAGTTCTTAAGGATCTTAGTAGTTTCATCCTTAGTTCTTAAGAAGAAAACCCAAGTAAATCTACTATAATCATCAATGACTACTAAGCAATACTTTTTATGCATTAAGCTACTAACAAAGGTAGGACCAAACAAGTCCATGTGTAGCATAAACAAAGGCTTAGTAATGGGATTCTGTAACTTTAACTTACAAGAGGCTCTGTGTTGCTTCCCTTTAAAACAAGCAATACAGGTTTGGTCATTCTTAAATCTTCTGAAAGACAAGTCTCTTACAAGATTTTCTTTAACAAGCTTATTTATATTTTTAAAGTTTATATGACCAAACCTTCAATGCCATAACATTGGTTCATCTAATGGTGCCTTTGCCACAAGATAAGTTAAACCTTCTCTGGGAACAATGTTCTTCATATCAATTCTGTACATATTGCCTTTTCTAGGAATTTTAAGAAGTATCTGATCTTCATCAGGCAACTTAAAATCAGGAGATAGGACAAGACATTCAGAGTCAGTAAAAAGGACAAAATTCCTTTTGTCACACTTAAAATCAGGAGATAGGACAACTTCCAACTCCATAATATCTACAGATGTTAGGAATGCTTTCTCTCTTCTTTCAACAAGTTCATGACCTTCAAATTGACATGAATAATCATCATCCTTTGAACAGTTTGCAAATGGAAACAATAATATTAGCTTAGAACAAGCCTGGAATGTCACGTGAACTGCAAAATACAACCAGCAACAATCACCTCCATGACTTTCATTCATTTAGATCACCTCGTGTTTGTAGGGTTTCAGCGGTGAAGGAAGCTTTTTTTAAAAATGCAAAGGGGGAGGAAGCTTCAATCTCTAATTTACAGTGCTTAGGAGAAATAACAAATATTATCAAGGTACTACACATATTTAGTCTTTTTAAAATAATCTTTGTGTTTAATGTCTTCTCATTTGATAATTAAGTGAATATTTTGGGTCATGTTTGTGTGTTTCACGATTCTATGTCACAATTTCAATCACAATGACATAGGTATACTTTTAATTATTTTCATCTTCATTTGTTTATACAAGAATTAGGTGTTGCAAAGTTAAATGCATAAGAAAAGAAATCAGAGACCATGACAGATGAGAAGCAAAAAACCAAATGCAATATAGTAGTGGTGGGGCTACCTCTTTGCTGACTTCGAGTTTGGCTTTCACACCGAAACTTTTTCAAAGATCCACACGACTTGAGCTTAATGGAAACCAATAGTATGTACTTAACTTGGTCACCACATGTTTTTTAGATGTTTAGTTTCATTTTGTAATCTTGAAGTGAGTATAACTAAATATTGAATCAAACTTGATGGTTTTCAAGTTTGGATTTCACACCTGTTGAGGTAGGCATGTTATCTATCCTAGCGTTCCTTGAGTATATATTGCAAGTTTAAGCAGTCTTTAGTTGTCCTTATGCAATTATATTGGGTCAAATTCGAGTGACTAATGGAGATTGAAAAGTAACAGTGTAATATCTGGTTTGTAAGCCGATGTTATGACGTATGCAGGGGATTGATCTTATAGATCCAAAGGTAGATGCTAATAGACTAAGGAGTGGAACTCAAAGCACATACTTCTTAGAAACCGGAACTTTTTCAAATATCCACACTTAATGGAATCCAGTAGTATGTACTTAACTTGGTCACCATATGTTTTTTAGATGGTTTAATTTCATTTTGTAATCTTGAAGTGAGTATAACTAAATATTGATCAAACCGATGGTTATCGCGCAAAGGATTAAGAAATATACACTTTCTACGGAATGAATTGAAGAAATGTGAAATCCGTTATATTGTAATTGTTATAAACTTACAACCTCACTTGCATTCCCTTTCGCTTGGGGATGTTTAGGTTTTATGAAGCGAACCCGCCCTAACAAACATTTCTTACAAACATAATTAGTTTATTCTTACGTGTTCGCGGAATAGACATTGGATATTAACTTTAGGAATCGGATCATTTTTGAAGAATCTCCTCCAAGACGTTCGGAAATTTTTGATGCTATAGTTTTTTGTGCTTTCAATTGGTGTAAAAGTCGTTGTCATACGACGTTTTCTTGGGACGATTGGTTAAAAAATCCTCAATTTATTTCCTTGTAATTGTTTTCTAGCTCCTTGCTAGTTTAATAAATTTTTGCCGTTCAAAAAAAAAAATAAAAAAAACACTAAAAACAAATTGATGTTTTTGACAAAGATGGCGAATTTTGGTAACGTATTCACAATTTTATAACATACACTATTAAATAATAAGGCAATTTTTCTTTTCTTACGTAATAGTCTACTAAATTATTTATTATATACATTTTTTACTTACATTATTAATTTACTCTTATGTGTTCACGAAATCCACACTGCTTATTGACTTTATTATCAATAAAAAACATCATTAGCCTAATAAATAACAACAAAGTCAAAAACCAACATACATTGATGTTTATTATTTTAATTTTTACATGTTCAATTGTTTAACCCATGAAGTACAATACAAAAACTAACCTATTTCGTGTCCCATCAGTTAACAGTTCATCCAAATTTCAACAAAACAACAAATACTCTCAAATCGTCTATTTTTTTTAAACCATCACGTTGTGTTAAAAATCCAGCAGTTACACGCTTAAACTTAAAAAAAAAAACTAAACAAACCCGCCCGTCGGGCGGGTTATCCACTTAGTAAACAGTTCATTTGGATTTCAGCAGAACAATAAATACTCTCAAACCGTCTAAAGCTGTAAAAAAAACACATCACGTTATGTTAAAAATCCAACCGTTACACACTTAAACTTAAAAGAAACACCTGAAACGAACTTGCCCGTCGGGCGGGTTACGTAACTAGTATATATATAATATATGTATATATATATATATATAAATAAGTATATAAATAAATAGATAAGTATACTATATATATATATATTAAATGTATAAATATATAAATATATGATAAATATATATTAAAAAAATGTATATTAATATAATAGTATATAAAATATATAAATATATATAAATCTAATATAATATATAAATAATATGTTAATAATAATATATATATTATATATATTAATATATATATATATATATAATATAATCTATTGAGATCTATATATATATATCATATACTACTATATATACATTAAATATATATCTATATACACTAATATATATATATATATATATATTAATCTATACCATATATATGGGCTAACTATGACTGTACATAATGATTATAGATAACTGACGCCTACCAATCAATGATGACATGGCACATTTAATTTTTGGATTTTTATAATTTTCGGATTTTTATTTATTTTTTTATAATTTTCGGATTTTTTTATAATTTTCGAAATTTTTTTTTTTTTGAATTTTTTAAAAAAATATTGCCCATGGCAAGATTTGAACTTGTGACCTAGGTTAAATTCCAATCAAGTTTACCAACTAAACCAAGCCACCATTTGTGTTTTACTATCCAAAACTATAATAATATATTCTAAAAAAACCCATGTTGATATATTTTAATCTTCAAAAATATATTTCAAGATATACTCAATAATTAGATGATTTCATCCAAATCATGGAAAAAAATTTAGAAAATATTTATTAAAAACAATACGTGCACATCAACTATATTATAAAACAAATGTGAGTACATATTGAATGATAAAGATTACAGATCATTCTTTGGAGATAATTACGAATATCTTTTTTTCCTGTATTGTGCCAGTATAATCATTTCCTTCCGCTTGATCAATTTACCCATATAATGCTTTTAAGTCCATTATTGTGATTGTTAATGTCGTATGCAATACCTTACAGTTATTAAATTAACTTTATCAATGTTTCCGCCTTAGCTTACTCAATTTAAATCTTTTGGTAACACAAAATGTAATTACATATTTGAAGAGATACATGAAGACAATAATTCTTTTTTCTATCTTCATTAGTAGAGCATGGTGTGAATATTTTTTTATGTTGGTATCTTATGTTAGCATGTATGTGAGGTTATGACGCTAGGGCAGAATGTGTTATAAAAAAGCCTACTGAAAATCCAGGTATATCACTTTCCATGTCATCATGAATTATGGGCCATTTAGCTTTGCAGTAATATTGATGTATGTAGCCTCGACATGTTTTTTTATAAAAGAGGACTGAATGCACCTAGAATTGAAGATATTTTGTTGATGACACCATGTTTAAATATCCTTTGCTTCTTCCATCAAAGATATAACGTGAGAACTTTTAGGATGCTGAATGGGTATGCTAATTGCACTTAAGAATTCGAAAAGGGGGGGGCACCTGTTATCAATTAATAAAAATTACCCGTATAGCTCTCTGCCTGTCTATTAATACCGCTCCAATCGAAAGGTCTATAATTAATAAAGCGGTACCCTGGTCGATTAACAATATTTTGTTTTTAGCTTTTTTCGCAATTATAACTGTTGGTTACGTACTTATAAAGGTAAACCATGTGGTTATAATATCAGCTGGATGTGAAGTCCGCTTCTATTAGTATTCTTCAGGCATGTACTAGAAGATTACACTAAACTTTCTCCTGAATTGAGTGACAAATGTCAAAGATTATAATAGTCATGGCTATCAGGTTTATTTTTTAGACATGAAAAGTATAAAACTTTAAAACATAACGATGTTCGTGAAGACAAGTGGAATATTTTTAATGAACAAAGTTAGGATAAAGAATTGGTGCATGACATGCGCTATATTTTTGTGGCTGGGTAGGAGACAATAGCAAAGCTCAAAAGGGAAGACATGTATTGCAAGTTTCGTGTGTCAACGTGAGTAACTGATTTTTAACATATTTCTTATTTCACTTTTGTGCAGGCTCAATACTTCTTCCAAAAACTTATATCACGGGTCAGCTATCGTCATGCTATGGTATGTTTTAGATGTTGGAAAATCACTTGATAATGATAAAATATTGTTTGCATTTTTATAATCTATCTAAAAGCATATAAAGATATTATTCGTCCGCTTTTTCTCTGTTCGATTGTTGCATACATTCGCAACAAGTATGTCAACGTGAATTGAAGTTAGAAAACACATTATAAGATGTGAAGCCCTGCTCCCTTAATAAACGAATGTGCTATTGGTTGTCCAAGGAGCATTTATCGTGATGATCTTGATTGTTATCTCAGATCGTAACTGTGTTCTATTTTAAGTCGTAAAGTTATTTTACACAGTGGATTGTTTCCGTTGAATTTTGTATAATCAGATGACCAAATTTACGAGTAGCTGAGGCACAACTGTTGTTTTTCTCTTTTGTAGTGTAATTCTTTAAACTTATTTGTACTTGTCGAAAAAATTGACTAATTTATCATCCTTGTTAAGTTACAAGGGACTCCACTTAGTCATGTAAACAAAAGTATAAATCTGATCCTGATAAAGAGTCACATTAACCATACAAATAGATAAGCTGCCTCACAATAACATTTGTCAACAAATCCGTTAACGAATTGCAAGTGCTTCAGGTCTTCACTATGAAAAGAATATCAGTTTTTCGTCCACTCTACTTACCAAAAGGAGTACCAAGTTCTGAAGCTGTGATCTGGTGCATACAATAATTCATATGCAATAACCTCCATTTAGAAGCATGGCAGGCTTTCATAAGTTGATGCTAAGGACCCATGGATGAGTTTACATCCTATGCATTACAAGAAGTGACAACGCGGGGACAAAAAAAGATATATACGCAATGTAGTACACTTAGTTGACGGAAGATACGTGCAAGAGAAGTAGCAGAGGAATAGGACGATGGTTAAGTTACTAACTATTTGCAATCCACATAGGAATTTGATCCCTTAATAAATAGAATGGGCGCTTTCACATCATCATAAGATAGGGAAGGAAGATCAGCGTGAAATACCGCTAACGAGAAATACCCCGATTCAATTTTTTATTCATCTAAATAGGCCATAAAATAACAAAGTGAACTAAGTACTTCTAACGCAAGTTGTTAGATCCGGCCACCTAGTATGCATCGATATGGCCGATGAGTACCTGCAATGACTTTTACCCAATAACCTTGCAAGCCATGAATACTACTTGCCTGAGATCAGCAAGATTCCAGTTACCCTTCTTTTAACTTCTGAGTAGCCACATTACACCCCATGACGAGTAAATCAGAAGTGTATGTTTTTTTGGTCTTAATGGTCTACTTATACAAATTACAATGCATAAATTGGTTCCAACTATACCTGGTAAAGAATATAAAGTATTAACAGAAAAAAAGAGAATAGAACAAAGACATCACAAAAGCATACAACAAAAAGAAGCATATCTGCTCCTCAAATTCATATTTAATTCCCGCCACCTCATGCTGTGCGGTTAACTTCTCTATAAGCGACCTATCGCTAATGTAAATTTTGTGCTGGTCAGGCTGCACTGGAGTGGACACTAAAACATCAGACATCCTTTCTCTTTATGAGCATGACAACGAAACGACCTTAAGCCAGCATGCAATAATAAGCCAAGGTTGCAGTGCTGCACTGTAGGACAGGTAGATAACATGCAAGATAATAAAAAAAATTAATTACTGTTGTCACTGCATCTACTCGATATGTATCTAGGATCTGGATACTCAATAAACATGGAAATAATAGAGTTAAGGTCAAGGATATAGTATGGTACGTTGGATATTTGAATTCCGTTACAAAGTATTTTCACTTTTGGATCTAGGGAAGATATAAATAATAAAGTTTTACACTCAGGCATGGTTCGCTTCTATGTTGTAGTGGGAAACCAAGCCTCATAAGTATTCCGTTTACATTCCTACCACTAATCTATTTTGAATAAGTCCTCAACCCTATATTAGTACTGCTAATGCTGCAAGAATTGATGATTTTGATCATCAGACAAATCACCTCACTACTAATAATCATGTCAGTTAGTTTCATCTATGATGATTGATTATGTTCGCTTTATACATACCACAGCAAGTACAAACCTTATTCCCAGAAACAAATATTTGAGTGTGTTTTAGTGGTCCATTTAATTTCCCTTCTGAATGTTAGATATTTGACAGATGAAAAATATATTGGAATGATGCCATAACTTGGGTTAATAGTTGAGTAAGCGTCTTTCGCTTGCCTTTTATTATACATAGGCGTATTATTATATTATTATGAAGTGGACCCCGCTCATTGTGTACAAAAAATATTTATGAACCGTCTCCAAAAAATATATAATAACCAAACCCGCTTGTTGGGTGTGAGTCCGTTGGGCATATAATAACAAAAATTGGTTTCCTTTTTACATATGTTTATATATATACATATATGTTTATATATATATATAGATGTTTATATATATACATAGATGTTTATATATATACATATATATATATATATATATATATACATAGATATATATATATATATACATAGATATATATATATATATATATATATATATATATATACAGAGATATATATATATATATACAGAGATATATATATATACAGAGATCTATATATATACAGAGATATATATACATATACAGAGATATATATACATATACAGAGATATATATATACATATATATAGATATATATACATATATAGATATATATATATACATATATAGATATATATATACATATA
>BQNB010002246.1:67371-127307 GCA_026074375.1 Tanacetum coccineum | reverse complement strand
TTTTAGTCCGAATTAAAATCCAAAGTCCTCGTAATTAGTCCTTGAAGTTTGTTTTGTCTTGATGTGATGTTTTGATTAAACGGTGATTAACATAGGTTTTCAATGGACAAAACACAGTGACTTTTGTCAAAACGCAACTTAGTCTTGATCAAAACGCAATGAAACCTTTAGGCAAAACGCAACTTAGTCTTGATCAAAACACAGTGACATTCATTTAGCAAAACGCAATGTCTATCTAGGCAAAACGCAATGGCTTCTATGATCAAAATGCAATGACTAAAAAAATTGGGCAGAGTAACGTCTAGTCAAAACGCAATGATGGTCTTCAAAACGCAACCTGTTGAGTCAAAACGCAATGACTTTAGTCAAAACGCAATGAATCTAATCAAAACGCAATGACTTTTGTCAAAACGCAACGACTTTTGTCAAAACGCAATGACTTTTGTCAAAACGCAACGACTTTTGTCAAAACGCAACGACTTTTGTCAAAACGCAACGACTTTTGTCAAAACGCAATGACTTTTGTCAAAACGCAACGATTTTTTGTCAAAACGCAACGACTTTTGTCAAAACGCAACGACTTTTGTCAAAACGCAATGACTTTTGTCAAAACGCAACGACTTTTGTCAAAACGCAATGACTTTTGTCAAAACGCAACGACGAACACTCCTTCAGTTAGGCAAAACGCAGCCAAGAAAAAATCTTCAAACTTTCTTGTAAGCTACGAAATGATGTTAAAACCACTTAGTAATGATGCAAGGAAGTGATCTAAGCCCAAAAGTACAAGTCTTTAACACATTTAACCACGAAACAAAGATCAAAGATGATTTTTTCTTGCTTTTTTTCTTTATTTCGAACCAAAAAAAACAACAAGAACCCACGAATTTTAATCACTAAACACCCCTTTAGCTCTGGTACCACATGTTATCCATTGTATTTAATCCATTACACAACTATGTTCTTTACCAAGATGCTAGAAAGTAAGAAATCTTAGAGAGAGAAACAATTAGATTAGAGAATTGGGAATTAGATTTAGAGAGAAAATTGGGAATTTTACAAGTATGGGAAAAAAGTAACCAACACCTTCACCAGTGTGGTGAAAGTATTTTATACCCAGGCCTTGCTAGCTTGGCACTTGGGCTTTCTAAATGGGCCAGGCTTGGTTTAACTTGGGCTTTAAGCCCGAAACACGGACAATATTAGATTACAATCCAAGCCCGTTGAACCCGACTAGCCTATTACAATACAAGACTTATTTTGACTTTCTAAGACCGATAACATTCTTGTTTGACTTAATATAATTAAGGCTAACAAGATGCAAGAATCATTCTTCCATGTGTTCTATTCATCAAATAAAGTTCCATTCTGCATTTCCATGAATCATACAAGTGTTTTTCAAGCATCGGTGGTTTGTTGTCTCCTCCCGAAAGAAGTGACTTATCAGCAAGAGTCGTCATTGTGGTATCCAAAAGATTACAAATTGATCGATCGGTGGTAGAAAGAAATTGTGTTTGGTTATGTGTTTGTTGAGTCTTGAAATGAACTACACGGGATTTTAAAATTCTAGACAAAACCAGGAAAACAAGTGTTTGTTTCACGGGATTTTACAAGTCAAAGAAATAACCGTATAATTTAAAAATGAGTTGTTAAGTTTAAACTTAATTTGGTTTCACTAGTTCGGTTGACAAAAAAATTAACTCGTTCGGTCCTACTCGTTCGGTCCTACTTCGTTCGGTCCTACACGTTCCTACTCGTTCGGTCCTACATGTTCGGTCCTACTCGTTCGGTCCTACTCGTTCGGTCCTACTCGTTCGGTCCTACTCGTTGTTACTAGATCGGTTCCTCTTGTTTGATTCAAGCTAGTTCGGCCGACAAAGGTTAACTCGTTCGGTCCTGCTTGAGTAACGCTCGTTCGGTTCAAACTAGATTATTCTAGTTCGGTGATCTGGATCGGTTATCTAGTTCGGTTGACTCGTTCGGTTACAACTAGTACGAAGCCCAAAATTTCAAACCTCAAAAAAACACATTTTTAATGGTTTTTAGCAAAAATTCTTGTACAACTAGTGTTACTAACCCTATAGGAACAATAAAAATGAAAGCTTTAATGTTTTTAAGCCAAAAAATTTGAATCGAAAATTTGTTCTTTGTAAAGGTTTTTGAACAAAAGATCAAACACAAAAAAAACTAAACACACCACTCCATGGCTCTTGATACCAATTGAAGAATTCTAGTAATCTTATGATCAAACCAAGAACAAGAGTGAGATGTGGGTTGTGATGTTAGAGATAAAATGGATGGAATGGATGAAGTGTATTATGATGAAATGTTACAAATGGAACAACCAACCACCAATAACCTCTCCAAAGCTAGGAGAGATCCTTATATACTACCTATTGTGGCCGGCCCATGGGTTCTAATGGGCTTCCCATGGGCCTTGGGCCGGGCTAGTTTACTTAACTAACGTTACACATACTACGAGCTAAGACTTAATACAACTTGGAAGTGACCGATACTTTTTGTGTTTCCAACAAGATGGGTTAGGTTGTGGAGGAGGGGGATTAGTTATAGAATGGAATTGTTGTTGGTTTGATTTTATGTGGCTTGGTTTGTCCCTGAGTTAAACCAAAGCCGAGTTGACTCGGTTTTCTTTCACCTTCCTAAACCAAAATCCATGTAACAAAACCCAACTAAGAACTATTTTTAAAGAATAAGGCTAGCAGTAGTAACTGCCATTGCCAGAACATACACATAACGAGCTATATTAAAATCTATACTTGGCAGCACTAATGATAATTGGCAGCATAAACTTACATTGGCAGCAACAATAAGCATGAGCAGCATTAACCAGCGTATAATCTTGCCAGCATTAACACTTGTATTGACAGTACTAACCTGCTGCAAACCCTAATCCGAAGACATCAGGCAGGACCTTGTGTTACCACTATCATGACCACATTCAACAGTATCATCTTGGAGAGACCTCGAATTCAGATTCAACACCAGCAGATCTCATAAATTCAACCGGCATCATAAATACTGTCAAAAGCCAGACCTTGCAACCTTCGACATCAACTTTAATTTTTTTTCTTTTTCTTTTTTTTGCAAAACTTTGTAGATCCTAGATCAAGAGCCCCATGGCTCTGATACCACCTATTGGAACTAAAACATGTAATAGTTCTTGGATCGTTTATAGCTCAGATTGTTTAGATCTTATATCTAGGATAATAATGACAATGAACATAAACATTATGCATAGCAGAAATAACATAATAAACAAAGTTATTCAACAAGGTTTTTCTTCATCATCATACACTCCAA
The DNA here is from genome assembly GCA_026074375.1 of Tanacetum coccineum. Taxonomy (NCBI): domain Eukaryota; kingdom Viridiplantae; phylum Streptophyta; class Magnoliopsida; order Asterales; family Asteraceae; genus Tanacetum; species Tanacetum coccineum. The sequence continues at coordinate 123,989 of BQNB010002246.1, read as the reverse complement.
GCCTCAATATTATTTGATCAGAATAATACGGTTACATCAATGAACGATAACAGGATCAAGTTACCTTGACCTTGAGGCTACACTACACAAACTATAGACGTCTACATCTCTTGGGATACACACACACACGTTTTTTCTTTTTTGTGTACACCTAAAATATATTACCTGATATCTCTTTATATACTAGAGATATTTAGGTTTACAAAGGGATAAACATTAGACAATTAAATCTTTTAAACACTAAGGAATATCTTCTGTTATCTTTATCTTCTTAAGGAGATCTTCCAAAATCTTAATAATCTCCTACTTCTTGTAGAATTCTTTAATGACAATTTTGATCCTTTTGTTTCATTACTTGTTTCTTTTGTCTCATCAAATCTATAATTCCTAACAAATTTCTATACGTTTGGTATGAGAGTGTAGAACGGGATTTTTACTTAGGTCTATTGCCCCTTTATTGTCACAAAGAACGGGTATGTCATCTAATTTAATATCATAATCTACTAGAGCTTGTTTCATCCATAAGGCTTGTTGGCACGCTTTTCCGGCGGAAACATATTCGGCTTCGGTGGTTGAGATAGCTAGGGCGGTTTGTTTCTTGGAGAACCATGATGTGAGACAACAACCCATGAATGTACATACACCACTAGTGCTTTTGCGATCGACATAGTCTCCCGCATGGTCGGAATCAGCGTAGACGATGGTTTCTAAACCGGTTCCTTTGGGATACCATAAGCCTAGATGGGACGTACCTTTGATATATCTAAAGATTCTTTTTATGGCTTCAAGGTGGGAAGTTTTTGGTGCTTCTTGAAATCGGGCACAAAGACAAACGCTAAACATGATGTCCGGGCGACTGGCCGTTAAATAAAGTAAACTGCCAATCATGCCACGATATTTAGTGTCGTCAATGGGTTCCCCGTCTTCATCACGAGTGAGCTTGGTTTCGGATGACATAGGAGTTTTGATTGGTTTGGAGTCTTCAAGACCGAACTTTTTTAGCATTTCTTTGACGTATTTAGATTGGTTGAAAAAGATTCCATCTTCGAGTTGTTTGATTTGTAGACCAAGGAAGAAATTTAATTCACCCATCATGCTTGTTTCAAACTCGTCGTGCATGATTTTTGAGAAATCATCGCAAAGCTCTTGACAAGTTGATCTAAAGATGATGTCGTCCACATAGATTTGAACGATGATGATATGTGAGTTTCTTCTTAGTAAATAAAGTATTATCTACTAATCACATGGTGTACTGATGATCAATGAGAAAGGCCTTAAGTCTATCATACCAAGCTTTGGGTGCTGTTTGAGACTGTATAAAGCCTTTTTGAGTTTGAAAACATGGTTAGGTTTTTCGAAATCTACGAATCCGAGAGGTTGAGCGACATAGACTTATTCATTTATAAAACCATTTAGAAAAGCACTTCTGACATCCATTTGATAAAGCTTGAATTCGTGAGCACAAGCATACACAAGAAGGATTCTTATAGATTCTAATCTTGCTACGGGGGCATAGGTTTCATCGAAATCTATTCCTTCTTGTTGATTGTACCCTTGCGCAACGAGTCTTGCTTTATTTCTGGAAACGACACCATTTTCGTCGAGTTTGTTTTTAAAGACCCATTTTGTACCTATGATGGTTTGGTTTCTAGGTGGGGGAACGAGACTCCATACGTCATTTGTTTTAAATTGATTTAGTTCTTCTTGCATAGCCATAGTCCAACTTTCATCTTGTATGGCTTCCTTAACGTTTTTGGGTTCTACGGAGGAAACGAAACAAAAGAAGTTGCTTTGATTTTGAACTTGAGATCTTAGAGTTCTTTCATTAAGACTTCCTATGATATTCGATCTCAGTTTTGTCCACTTTTGGTAGCAATCTTTAATGATTTTCGTGTGTGGATCATCTCATCATTGATCGAATTTGAAGCATCTCACTTCATTTAATTTTCGAAATTCAAGAAAGATCAAAACTAGAGAGTTTTATCTTTTCCTTCTTTCGATTTAAATTTCAAACACAAACAAACCATTCATCTTTCTCTCAATATTCGAAATCTAAAAAGTAAAGTCAAGAACAAGATTGTTCTCCTCTTACTTGGTTTCGAGTTAAAACACGAAAGTAATCATATCAAGAAAAATCAAACCTACCCGTGTCATCTGCTAATCTTCGTGGGTCAAGAATTATTTGTGGGTTCAGAGATTCTGGTGTAAAAGATCCAACTTGGTATAATCATTTGTGTTTCGATTTGATAATCAGAACAAAAAGAAGTTGCGTTTTGAAAATGGTAAAGGATCTAGAGTCAAGTTTTTGTGTCTATAGTGTGAGTTGCACAATACTGTGTTTGTGTGTCTGAGAATAGGAAAGAGGCGTGTGTTTTGTATTTGAGCTCTTTTGTGTTAATGAAAAGTGAGGAGAGGAAATATAAGATAAGAGGCGTGTGTTTTTGATTTGAGTATTAGGGTTAGGGTTTGAGTTGTGTGAGAGTATTTTATACATCAATGTTTTTTTAGGGTTAACATTTTTTGGTTTGGGCCTCATGTGTGAGTGTAACGAAATTTTTGAAAACAAAATTTGGGCCTAATAAAATCGGAACATAATAAAAAGGTGGAACACATTTAGGCTGAATTTTATTTTTGAGTGATCCATCTCTGTTTGTATACTGAATTTGTGTCTACCCAAATCAAAATCAAAGTCGGGCCTAAATTTTTAACGTGTCATTTAGCTATAGTTTTTGTTGGGCTATTGTGAATAGATTTTAATAATAAAAACCATGGTTTAAATATTTTGAGATCACGGTTTGATAAGTGTAAAATACACATATCCATTTGTACCTAAAATAACCCAATTAAACCCAAAACAAACCAAAAATGGCAAAAATGTGCTTGTATTTGTGTTTTGTGTGTGCAGGTACGGATATATCAAAAATCACAAGAAAACAGTCAAAAACGGGCAAGCACGGACACGAGAATCAGAAGAGTACAAAAAGAAGCCAAAGATTCAAAGCCGAAGCCAGAAAAGTCAAGCCTCAGTCAAATCCAGTCAAAAATGGTCAACAAAAAGTCAACCAATAAAAGTCAAAACCCCACAATAATCCATTTTCACCCTCCAAGTTTCACCAAAGTCCAAAAATAACCCCTCACCCCTTAATGGGCCCAAGAATCCTTATTGGGCCTGAAAAACCCTAAATGGGCCTCACCCGGATTCATAAGCCCAAAACCCTAGCCCATTCTTTCTTTTATAAACCACAGGGACCAAACTTGCATATTTCCAAAATCCTTTTATAACTAGAAAGGGAGAAAAGAAAGAAAGGGACCAATTGTGTAATTAGCCCAAACTCCAACTGAATTTAACCCCGATTCAGTTATTAAAAGGGCGCCAAACACATTTTACTATTCATCATCGTCCCAAAGTTACCACTTACTCTTAACAAAGGGCTTTTCTCAATTGATGGCTAAAATGGACAATTCATGGGGTCGTATACATGATGGCAGGGTTAGAAAAGTAATCTCAAGGCCTCACTCACACTCAAGTCACACGTCATCAATGTAGAAGCACACAAGGGCGTGGGTTTTGCACTAGATCCTCTCACAAAAGAAGCACAAGCTGTCACATCAAGGAATGACAGCTTGGCAATCCTTGAGTGCACACATTTGATCCAACGGCTCTTATTTAGCTCCCAATCATTGAAGAAATTAATGGACAGGATCTATTGGAGCGTGCAGAGGCTGAGAAGACCTAGAAGCTTCAGCTTGGCACTATAAATAGGCCTCACCTCTCACACACACACAATCTAGATTTTAGTAGCTTTTAGTCTAGCTTAATTTCGTATTTTTCTTAAATGTAATTTTCCTTAAATGTTTTGTAATCTCAACTTCTTTTGTGTGAGAAATAAAGAAATAAGGATTTACATGATGAAATTGAAAGAATTTCAAAGAGTCAAAAGATGTTTCAAATGAGAGTAAAACAGTTGATACGGCTTGTAATGATGCATTTGAAGTCAAACAGGAATTGTCAAAAAGAATTGTTGAATTGGAAAAAGATTTGTCAAAATCTGAGGCAAAGGGTATTGCTTTTGAAATCGCACTTCAACACAAGTCACGAGAAAATAATTCTTTGAAAACTGTGCAAAAAGAAAATGAGAATTTTATGGCATCGTTACAACTCGAGAATGCTCATTTGAAACAGACTTATAAAGATTTGTTTGAGTCGGTTCAAAGGTCAAAAGTTGAGATTAAACAATGTGATGAAGTCAAAGTTAAGGACGATTTTGATGAGATTGAAACCAAAGACATTGAGTTGGAATATCGATATGGTTCGTCATTAATTAAGAGAGAATGAACACCTTGAAAGTTGACTTCAAATACTTGTTTGATTTCAATCAAAAAAGTCACGGGTTCAAACAAAACTTCAAATTAACACAAGACGCTGGCAGAAAATCTGAAGTCTCAATTTTAGAATTTTGTTGAAACTTAAGTTCAAAACATTCTCGGATAGATTAAATTTTTCAAAAGAAGCTGTTGGATTATTTATGAACTATACAAGGATCGGGGCTTAGAATGTTTGTGATAATGCAAAATGTGAGTTACAAACAAAGATTGTCGAGCTTGAAAAGGTTTTAACTCAACAAACAAAAGATTGTAATGATGACAAGCTTGAATTGCCGAACAACTAAATTTGAGGCGTATTTTGAAAAACTTGAAAAAACAAAAGTTATTCTTGAACGAAAATTGGCACGTAAGATTGATGATTCTAAAGCTCAAAAGAAGCAATTTTTGAAAGAAATTAATCATTTGAGAACTTAATTGGAAAATCTGAAAGGAAAGTCTATGCAAACTAAATTTGATAAACATTCAATTTTGGGAAAACCATCAGTTGATGTGCAAAAGAGTTTATCAAAATTAGTCACTGCACAGTCTTTGCCTAAAGATTAACAAGATCAGCTTTTAAAACGAATTGCATATTTGGAATCAAAATTGGCATCTCAAGATATTCGTTCTTGTCAAAAAGAATATCATGAGTTGAGGACTTCATATAATGCTTTAAAAGTGAAGTTTGATTCTCTTAATCGGCAAAAATGGAACATCAATGTTTCAAAAGCTTCAAAACCTAAAGAAAGTGTTTTGGAAAAGGTTCACACGGGTGAATCTTCAAAACCGTTTTCACGAAGGGTTTCTCAGTTTACAACCTATCTTTCAAAAAGATAGTAGTTTTCTAAGAAATCTCAACGTTTTGAAAAATTTTCTCTCAAAGGGTTTTAAGACAAGAGCTTCCACTGAATCAAGAATCAATTTTTTTGAACACATCCACACTTGTGTTTTACACCTGGTAATAACAAGAGTGGAGCGCACCACTTAAGGAATCTCAAACTTTTAGAGCATCTACTTTTCAAAAGAGTTTTAAGACAAATACTGTATTTAAAAGGAAAAAAATCAAGTTTTATGTCACTTCACTTCTCGTTTTTACACTGGTAAACAAGTTTAGGTGACCATAGTCAACTGTCATTTAAAAATCTTTCAATTACTCTATATCAGAATGCTTATCGATGAAAACAAGATTGAATTTTGCTTCACACCCATCAAAAGAAAGGAAGATTTTAAAACGATTAAAAATGATTTTTGGAATGTTTCATTACATGACATTAACAAATGGAATCTTCCTTCGGTAACAAGATTTAAAAATCCACATGAAACACCGAGTTTCAAAAATCAATGGAATATCAAGAGGAATTTTGAATCTCCGTTGATTCCACGAGAGTTGTTTTCAAATGAAACACCGGTTTCAAGCCCTCGTTGGAACTCAACATCTTTACATCGTCTTGACACAACTTTCAATTGGTTTTCAAAATTTGGTAAACCCGTTAGCACCGTGCTTAAATGGGTTCCAAAAGTTGTTGTCTAAATTCGATGTAGATGGTTTGTAATCAAATGTCAGATTGCAACCCGGTCTTCAAATAAAAGGGAAGTGTACGTTTCAGTGCGCTTTACCTTAAAAAGAAGAGAAATCTTCTTGTTTTGAGCAAAATTTATTTATTTTTTTAAAAAAAAAGAAAAAAAGAAAAAAAAAGAGAAAAGTGTACGTTTCAGTGCGCTTTATCTTTAAAAGAAGAGAAATCTTCTTTGTCTCGAGCAATATTTTATCAACATATTTTCAAAAAGTGTGCTCGGGACATACGACTTCTATGTATATGTCAGATTAGGACTCATTCTTCAAATAAAGAAAAGTGTATATTTGTGTACATTTGTCCTCACAACGGGAAGTTTACAACTTCTTGGACTTGAGCTATTTCATTTAAGATATTCAAAATCTTGAGCTCAAGCAAAATGATATTCCAAAGTTTGAACACAAATTTTCAAGAGTTATTCAAAAGGGATTTTCAAAATCTTTCAACTTGTGTTCAACACTCCCTTTCTCGGTTAATCATTTGTTATATTTTTGAGGGGGAGTATAAAGGTAAAAGCTTTGAACAAATGAATAATAATCGATTTAAAAGAAGTTGTGGTCAAGTATGTTTATATCAATAAGCGTGCAAATGGTGAAGATTGTGTCCGGTTACGACTGTTTCCTGAAATTAACAGGATGAGGAGTGAGCAATCTACTGACCATACATTTTAGATATTTATATACTTTGACGCAACTATTTTTCAAATTTGTTTAGAACATTCAAAAAGGTTCCAAATCATAATCATGCTATATCCGTTTTCTCTCATGTGTTTTCAAATTCTCATATAGCTATTTTAATATATTGATATCAAAAATATCATTTGGTATGCTATTTTTGAGGGGAAGAAAATTGGATTAAAATATGATCAAGAAAGATAAATGCTTAAGTGTGTGGAATATCAAAGTGATTTAAAAGACTCAAAGTGCAATCAACTCTTTCCTCTATGTGCAAAATAATTTTGAATATCAATGCACATGTGTAGGGGGAGTATTTCTCAAAAAGTGATACTTTCAAAGTGTTAAATGTTTTGATTTATATCAAAAACTTTGATTGATTTTTAAATGGTTTTATGGTTTCGATCTTAAATACCCATCAACCAACTACCTCACAATGATCAAAGAAGATATAAGGTGGTAAGGTTAGGTATTATCCCATGATCCAACTAGAATCGGAGGGATCTATCCAGGGACATTCCATAGATAGAATATAGGTCCTTAGGGATGATGGAGTAGGATGTGAATGGGAATAATGTTAACTAAGGCATGTGTTAACATCGGAACAATCACAACAAGATGATAATGAGGTCGCGTTAGTTTAACATTGAAGGGGTTGAAGAATGAAAAAGAAATGTATGGATAAAGGGTGAAAAGAAAGAAGCTCTCCTCAAACTTTAGGCAGAAACTGGGTCAATACATAATCTATCGAATATCACAAAGATGATATTTGGTATTGAAGAAAGACATCATGGATCCAATGATGCAATGCACAACCCTTCTCAGCCACTCAAGATTCTCTCAAAAGAATTCTTGTTTTATTGTCATGGATATTAAATGCATAATCTATTGACATCTCACTCCGAGATTGTTGATATTGAAAAGGTGGCAGTCTGCTCCAGCCTCCGATCACTAAAACCAAAAAGCACTTATTGAGTCTAGAGCCAAAAGAGATCAAATCATAAATCTCACATAGGACACAAAAGAACATTTGTATTAAACATCAAAGATACAAAAAGGTACAAGAGTTGCTTATATGTCTATGTGACATTGCATGTCTTTGTGACATTGCGCGGAACATTCAATAGTGATACTTAAGTAAAGTATTCACAATGATGAATGGAAATCCTACTAGTGCTAACATCAAACCAACGCGGAACGTAGGTCACTAATTTAAAAATGATTGTTTAATGATTCAATTAGTGTTAACTAGTAATCTAAGTGATCTAGTAGTTATCGTGTTTTTTCGAAATTTGTTTTCGAAAAACACAAACAACATTTCCTTGATTTATTCAAGTGAAGTGTTGGATTACCAAGGTTACTTATGATGTCACAATATTGATAAGGGGAGATTGTTGGAATTGAAGTTAGTAGTTGACTCTCATGCTTAGACCGCACTCCACACATGACTTCACTATCGAATATTCAGGCGTAACAAGATTATGATTATGTTTGATGGTCATCAAATGCAATCAGGGGGAAGAGAAGTGTTCAAGCTGGATATTTTGATAGAGTGCAACATTTAGGGGGAAGAAATGTGAAGTATGTGTATACGAATGGTTGTTTATTTGGGGGGAAGCAATTAGGGGGAAGAACATCAACAACATCTCTACCTTTTAGAAACAAGAACACCGTCGTAATTCATACCTTCATTTCTCATACTCAAAGTTCAAAGATACACTTCCGCAACTCTGATAAATCAAAGAACTTCCTCAAATCGTCAAGTTGTTGATCAAGACAAAAGTTCTACATGAGGAAGATTGTAAGCTGTAAAGAAAGTATGAGTATGTTGGTTAGAAGCTTTAAAAGACAAATCAAGATGGATTCGCGGTAAAGAATGATGACATGAAAAGATCTCAAAGGCAAAGGAAAAAGAAAATGAAAAGATAAAGATCAAGATCACAAGAGCATGATTGGAACAAGACCACTATTACACAACAAGACTCAAGACAAACAAGCGTTAAAGTTCAAAGATCAAAGTCACAAGAGAGATCTCAATGAAAGTTCAAAGATCAAAGTCACAAGAGAGATCTCAATGATCATCCTTTAGGGGGAGATTGTTACGAATAAGGAAATGATTATCATTAATGCAATCAAAGAGAGATCTCAATGATCGTCCCTTGGGGGAAGATTGTTAGGATTGATAAAAGTGACGATCTTATTGAGATAAATGTCTTGTAATAAATAAGAGATCGAAACATAAAACCTTTTCCGTATAGCACTAATGAGTCTTAGATCACATTTTAATTACATTCCTCCCTTAATTTTAAGATTTCTAAATCACTTAGATTTTGAAATACAGTGAGATTAAAATTGTCTATAAAAGGCAAGGGGAAGAACGTTTGAAGCTTAGCATGAAACAATTTGGAACTATGTCATCCTTGCTCCCCCTCAATTGTATCATATTTTTGACACCAAAAACTATGGTACCAAGTTTGTAAAATCGATATAAAATTGAGGTTGAACACTTAGTCAATCTTAATAACGATCATTCTATTGAATTGTCCTTATTATCATGTTGTTATTATAGTGACTTTTGGGAATGGTTTTGAATACATAAGAATGGTCCGTGAGATGATGTATCCAAACTCATTAAACTTTGTTTTTCGAAAAACTCCCCCTTGAAAGATGGAGTGTTGAACACACAATTTTGAAAGATTATGAATCGTCAGTGAGAAATTCTTGAAAAATTGTGTTCAACATTTTGAAAAACATCATGTTAGAAGACTTACCTCCACTCTAAGGGTAAGCTCCACTTATGCGTACAAATCCCTTTTTTCTTGAGCTTAAAACTTTGAATGTCTTGTAAGAACAGCTCAATACCGAGAAAAGTTGAATTTCTCGTTATTAGGATAAGAGTACTTATAGAAAAAAACCCTTTCCTTTATCATTTAACTCCGGGTTACGTACTGATATTTTTCACATAAGCCATTAAGAAAACTTAGAAATGACAATGTTTTGAATATTGAAACTCCTTGGTCGAACTCAGTTTACACGCCCGTGTCGATATTAACAACATTTATAATGTACTTAAATGTTATCGATCCAAGATGACATGTCGAGAAGAATATTTTTGAAACATTTTCTGGATTTTTTTGTATTTTCTTCTTGAACTTATATTTTTTGTTGTTTTTCTTTTTCAAAAATATGTACAATTTGACCTCAGCATTGTTATTTTGATGGTGAAATAGTAATTCAACATCTTGTCGTGATGTAGCTGTCTTGTCACTAGAGGAACAACTTGGTAACCACTTTGAACTTGACAGATCATAAGCTGTGGTCGTGAATTCGAGTTCTGAACTGTTATGATCAGAAGTCATTTATCGTGGAAGAGCGAGGTCTGAACTGTTGTGAACAGACGTCATTGCTTATGCATCAGATGAAAATTCCTTAAAGCCCTGGTTTCTCAGATATCAGTCTTTTCAGCAACCAAACTCGGAGTCCTTCCTTTGTAGGATTTAAAGATGTACCTGCATGTATGTTAAGTGTACCTGCACTGACATCAAGAGTTTGTTTGCATTCATACTGGTTCGTGATATCGTCATTTGAACCATTTTGGGGTGTTCACTGACAACAATGGTTTGTGCTATATGTGAATATCTTCCAGTAGGAACCCACACTAAGACAACTGTCTTGAAAATTTTACCCGTCGGTTCCACCTAAACAAGATCCAAGGATTCATTGTATTTCTCATGGACAATCGAAAAGTCTTTTTGAATGAAGTACTGTGTCTTTTTGGGATCTGTCTTTCTGGTTTCTTTGCAACACATGTTTGCTCTACGGGGTTGTATCTCGTTGTTGTCTTATTATATGGAACCTTAGCACGTGAGTTGACTTCATTCAGGAATTTTGTTACACAAGAATCATGATTGGCATTAAAGACACATTTCTGACATGTTGAGCAAACAAAATGTTTGTAGTCAGAAAAACTTCTAGAATTCCTAGAGTGTTCTGCTATGGGCACAGTCTTTGTCGTGACGCAACTATTCTTAGATACAGGCCAATTCCTAGACTTTTGGTTATTGATCCTAGGTCTTTGTTTGCTACCAATTGCTGTGCTTGAGATCTAGCAAGAAAGGGCATCTCACTAGATTCTCGAATTCTACTGCTTTCTTGTGTCTTTTTCTTAGCTCCTCTAGTAGTGATTATGAACCATGTCATTTGACTATACCTATGATGAGCCATATGCAATCATGTTTTCGAGTATTGCAACAGCATATTCTCTTTCCATAGGCAAATAATGTGTAGTAACTGGTTTTGACAAATTGCTATTGACATCAACTTGGGAGGCAACCCGTTGCTTTAAAATCTAGTCGTATCAGACTTAAACGCAGTCGTTGTCTAACAACTGAATGGTTTTTCTACAATGGTTGTAAAGCGTTCCCTAAGATTGACGATTTTGCAAACTAAGTATTCACACTATTACCTGTTAATTTCCTTCAACTCATTTTTTAATGCTGGCAATTGCAAACCCTTTTTCCTGAAGTTGAGCTTGAAATTTATCATTTATTTACAATCAAAGAAGTTTGTGTGTTCTATGTTCTTAAGCTCATATTGTCTTGATATAATCAAACATTTCTTTGTAATGCCTTTTCAAAGTCTCATTTACTTCAAGAAACTTAGGACCACTTTATGTTCCAATTCATTTATTGTTCAAATACATCTATGTCCAGTTTAACCTTCGCTTCATAATTTGTTACTTCAAAAATTGACCATGTTGCCCTTCTTTTAAAGCTTGATTTTGATATTTAAGTTCAAGATTAACACAATGTGCTTTCATTCTTAAAAAATCTTTTTGAAATTAGCCAACGGTCTTTTGAGACAAGAATTTTCAGATATCAAGATGATTGATTTGAGAGTTCAGTTGTCTGGTTATCAGTTAATTTAGCAGGCAAATGACATGTTTCATGACATTGTACAACTTCTGGTCAACCTTTCCCTTCATTATTGGAATTCAGGGTTGCTCAGTATGCTGTTGTCCAGTAGCAAAGATATTGATTTCAGCAGTTGTTTGTACCTCAACCATTGGCTCTTCATCATATATGGGTCTGATATCTGCATCATCAGCATGTGCATCATTCCCTGATCTGCTGCTTGTATCCTGCTCTTTGGATTCTGTCCCAATGCTTCTGTGTTAACCAACTACATTCGACTGCTATCCGTATCACCTTATCCTTTTTTGTCTGAATCTGTCATTAATTCACCCAGCTATCATAACTCTCGTTATGCTCTGCCTTCATCAATCGACTTCTTAACAGATTCATGTGTTGGATCAGTGGTGTCACGGAATTCTGGAATCTCTAGTCGAGTATATTGTAGGAATTTGTTTGCGTACATGTCAACATATATCATCCAAATAAATCCGTTGACTTGATGAACATCTTAAACTGTGTCTCGAGTACTTTAAAAGAAGCTGTGGATCCAATCTCTTGAAATTCTTCTTTGTCAAGTTGCTTTTCTAACTGATCCACGTTTAGGAACATTGTGCCTATAAAAGTTTCAACATCTTGACCAAAGAGTGTTGCAAATGCACGATTTAATCTAGACTCGATTTGATTCCTTTAAGTTGTCGTGTGAAAGATGCTTTAGGTGAATGAAATGTTTTCGCAAGATAACCATGCAACTTTCTTTGCTTTGTCTTGAAATTTGATGCATTTGTTGTTCTTCCAAATTTAAACACGAAGATAAAGTATCTTTCGTTCCATTTTAACGTGAATTATGAAGTGAAAATGATTTGAAGGATCTTAAGCAGGTAAAGTGATTGTTGTTGTGGATTTGAATCAATTAACGTTCACGGGATTTTTCAAATCTTTGATTAAAACCGAGAAAAAAAAATCGTATCTTTCACGGATTTACAAAATCCAAGAAAAACCGTGAATGATTTGATTTGGAATCAGCGAAAATTCCAAAAAAAACTGAAAAATTCAATAAATCATAGAAAACGATGTTTTTGGGCTTCGAAAAATCCTTAACCAGCTAAAGGGGTTACAGCGTGATCCGTCTCGTTATATCTCTTCGATAAGATGATGTCCACGGCCTAAAACGGACACACGGATCAAAAGTTATGGCTAGTATCTTACTAAGACCCATTTTATACACAGCAAGGTTTTCTAAAAAAAAATTCGTTCGGTATGTTATGTAAAGTACCTAATACGGTTTCAGCATGTTCGGATTCCTTTAGGTTCGGTTGTCTAGTTCTTTTGTGCTATTTCGATTTGTATCTAGTTCGGTCCTTTAAGAGATGCTAGTTCGATTGATCTAGTTCGAACCAAAGACAACACTCGTTCGATTGTGCTTGTTCGAAGGTACTTTGTTCGAATGTGCTTGTTCGAAGGTCTCTTGTTCGAAGGTGCTTGTTCGATGAGCTTGTTCGATCCACAAGATAATGCACACTTCGATTGTCGCAAGTTTTCGATGGTCCTCTGGTTCGATCTTCTCTAGTTTCAATATGCGTGTTCGATTGCCCTAGTTCGAACCAAGCACACTACTCGTTCGAACCTTGTTGAAGTCGCTTCGTTGCTTGCCCTCCATTTGAGTTTGTCACTCGTTCGATCAAACAAAAATGAAACTCGTTCGATCAAACAAAGATGAATCACTCGTTCGATCAAAACAGAAAAACCACTCGTTCGATCCAAAGAGGAAAGTCACTCGTTCGATCCTATGGAGAAGATGCTCGTTCGATCCTTTCCAAAAAGCCCTTGTTCGGTCCTCAAAGAGAATACTAGATCGATCCAAAAGTGAACAACCCTCGTTCGATTCAATCTTGTTCGATCCTCCTAGTTTGTACTCGTTCTTTCCGTCCTTGCGTTTTGCTTAGCCACGTACGGAGTAACCACGATTACAATAAAATTACAAACACTAAGTCGAACCAAATACAAATAAAAAAATACAAATACGAAACCACGAAACAAAACAAAAAAAATACAAATACGAAACAACCACTAAAACTAACAAAAACTAAACCCACCCGTGGCGAATGATACCAAATGTCGGAACCCAATATATCACTTTCACTTCATATCCGAAACTAGAAAATAAGATGAGAAGCATTGTAGAAGTTTAGAGAGAATTTTAGAGAGAGAAAGAGTAGACGAGAAGAAAAAGATGGATGATTACTTGCAAGATTACAAATGAGAATTTAACAAGGAACCAACCCCCTCTCCATAACTTGGAGAGTATTTATACTTAATACCAATAGGCTTTCATGCCTTGGTATTTCTACGGGCCGGGCTCGGGATTACTTGGGCTTTCGCCCGATACACGTGACCGGTTAGATTACATTTAAGAGCCCGTTTACCCGTGTAGCCTATTACAACGTATAATTATTTAATGACTGAGACCTAATATAGTTATGAACGAACTTCCATTGTTCGACTCATTATTTTGAGGCTAACACATATGGTATGGTATTTTTGAGGGGGAGAAAATTGGATTAAAATGTGATCAAGAAAGATAAATGCTTAAGTGTGTTGAATATCAAAGTGATCTAAAAGACTCAAAGTGCAATCAACTCTTTCCTCCATGTGCAAAATAATTTTAAATGAAATAATTTTAAATATTGATGCACATGTGTAGGGGGAGTATTTCTCAAAAAGGTGAAACTTTCAAAGTGTTAAAATGTTTGATTTTATATCACACACTTTGATTGATTTTCAAATGCTTTTTATGATCTGATCTTAATACTAACAACCAACTACCTCACGATGATCAAAGAAGAAATAAGTTGGTAATGTTTAGGTATTATCCCTGATCTCAACCTCAAACCTGGAGGGATTCTAACCAGGGACATTCCATAATTGAATAGAAGTCCAAGGTAATGATGGGAGTAAAATGAGAATGGGAATAATGTCAACTAAGGCATGAGCTATCATCGGAACAAACACAACATGATGGTAGTAATGACGTCTTGGTAGACATTGAAGGGGTTGAAGAATGAAAAAGAAATGTATGGATAAAGGGTGAAAAGAAAGAAGCCCTCCACAAACTTTAGGCAGAAACTGGGTCAATACATAATCTATCGAATATCACAAAGATGATATTTGGTATTGAAGAAAGACATCATGGACCCAGTGATGCAATGCACAACCCTTCCCAGCCACTCAAGATTCTCTCAAAAGAATTTCATTCTTGTTTCATTGTCACGGAGATTAAATGCATAATCTATTGACATCTCACTCCGAGATTGTTGATATTGAAAAGGTGGCAGTCTGCTCCAGCCTCCGATCACTAAAACCAAAAAGCACTTATTGAGTCTAGAGCCAAAAGAGATCAAATCATAAATCTCACATAGGACACAAAAGTACATTTGTATTAAACATCAAAGATACAAAAAGGTACAAGAGTCGCTTATATGTCTATGTGACATTGCATGTCTTTGTGACATTGCGCGGAACATTCAATAGTGATACTTAAGTAAAGTATTCACAATGATGAATGGAAATCCTACCAGTGCTAACATCAAGCCAACGCTGAACGTAGGTCACTAATTTGAAAATGATTGTTTAATGATTCAATTAGTGTTAACTAGTAATCTAAGTGATCTAGTAGTTATCGTGTTTTTTCAGAATTTGTTTTCGAAAAACACAAACAACATTTCCTTGATTTATTCAAGTGAAGTGTTGGATTACCAAGGTTACTTATGATGTCACAATATTGATAAGGGGAGATTGTTGGAATTGAAGTTAGTAGTTGACTCTCATGCTTAGACCGCACTCCACACATGACTACACTATCGAATATTCAGGTGCAACAAGATTATGATTATGTTTGATGGTCATCAAATGCAATCAGGGGGAAGAGAAGTGTTCTAGCTTAATATTTCGATAGAGTGCAACATTTAAGGAAAGAAATGTGAAGTATGTGTATACGTATGGTTGTTTATTTGGGGGAAATAAATTGGGGGGAAGAACATCAACAACATCTCTACCTTTTAGAAACAAGAACACCGTCGTAATTCATATCTTCATTTCTCATACTCAAAGTTCAAAGATACACTTCCGCAACTCTGATAAATCAAAGAACTTCCTCAAATCGTCAAGTTGTTGATCAAGACAAAAGTTCTACATGAGGAAGATTGTAAGCTGTAAAGAAAGTATGAGTATGTTGGTTAGAAGCTTCAAAAGATAAATCAAGATGGATTCACGATAAAGAATGATGATATGAAAAGATCTCAAAGGCAAAGGAAAAAAGGATAATGGAAAGATCAAGATCAAGATCACTAGAGCATGATTGGAACAAAACCACTATTACACAACAAGACTCAAGACAAACTGTTAGCCTCAAAATATTGAGTCGAACATGAAGTTCGTTCATTATGTATTTAAGTCTCGGTCAATCAATTAGTTAAACGTTGTAATAGGAAAGTATCGGGAATCGGGCTCGATAGTTAATCTAATATTGTATATGTTTCGGGTTTAATCCCAAGCAAAACCCGAGCCCGGGTCCTAGTCAAATATCCCGAACGTCACTTAATGTGTCGGGGTATATAAATAACTTTTCCACCTAGGAAAAGGGAGTTGGTTCATTAATAAAAATTCCATTTTCTTTTTTCTCTAATTTCTCTCTCAACTCTCTCTCCTCTTTCTCTCTCTAAATCAACTCACTTTCTTTATCTATTTTCTTGATCGATTCGTGTTTGTTATATGAAGTTAAGTGTTTATACGGATCCTACAATTGTATCAGAGCTTTCAGGTTGGTTCGTGTTTGATTTGTGGTTCCATAAATATCTAAATTTCGTATGGGTTGTTTTATTATTTTTGGTTCGAAAGAATATACCAAGAAAATCCAGAATTGAATCTTTGTTTAGGTTAAAAGTGTTATAAAGACATTAATTCAGCTTAGATCTATCCCCTGCATCATTACTAGGTGGTTTAACATCATTTTTGTTCTTTCAAGATGGTTGATGATTTTTTCTTGCCTGCGATTGACTCACTGAAGGGGTGTTCTTGATTGCGTTTTGCCTCAAGACTCTACTTGTCATGGCGAGTTGAACAAGTTACAAGGCGAGTTGCTTATTATATGTGCCAAAGACAAACGTTACTCTGCCAAAATTGAGAATTCATGACGGTTTGAATATTTTATTCACGGCGAGTTAAGAAAAAAAAACTAGGCGGTGAGTTAAGACAAATTACACGGCGGTATTGCCAATACAAGCAGAGGTTTGAGAAAAAAAATTAGGCAGCGAGTTGGTCTAGTTTTCGCGGCGGGTTTGATTTAAATAATCGTAGCGGTTCGACATAGAAAAACTCACGGCGGTTTGCTCAAAGGAAAAGGCTAGCGGTTTGGCTTATATTCAGTGGCGGTTTGGTTATCTTCTTGGTGGCGGTTTGCTTGATATTTTAAGTAAAATTCACTTGGTCAAATTCGGACTTTGGACATTTAAACGACACTTAATCAAACATAACAACTCATCAAACTAAACCATATCTTTGAACATTAAACGACTAATCAAACATCAATCAAACATTAAACAACAAACGATCATTCATTCACGGTTTTCTAGTGATTTTGTAAAATCCCGTTAAATCATTTATCGGTTTTAATCATAGACGTGTAAAATCCCGTGAACTTGAATTGCATTCATAACCACAACAACTTCAATCACATCACATCCACTTAAGATCCAACAAATCTTTTACACTTCATCATTCATAATCATTCATTCATCATGTCTACTCCAGTCAACACATCCTCAACAGATAGTCAAATGCATAACAATATCATGGCTGCTGGTTCAAAAGATCGTCCACCAATGCTTGGACCAGGAAGATATTCACAGTGGAGATCACGTTTTCTACGGTACATTGACACGAAAATAAATGGTGAGGGACTTACAAAATGCATACTATCTGGTCCCTACGTGCCATCTACTGTACTAGTTCAAGCTGTTGCTGCAACGGAAGGTAATCCTGCAGTTCCACAACATACAACTATAGAGACAGTATTGAACATGACTCCAGAGAACAAAGAACACTTTCAGTCTGAAAAGGAAGCAATTTTCTTGCTTTTAACTGGTATTGGAGATGAAATCTATTCCACTGTTGATGCATGCAATACGGCGAATGAGATGTGGATAGCCATTGAAAGGCCACCACAGGATTGAAGCATTTGTACTCAAGATGTAAAGACCAATCGTTCTGGGAATCAGGATGTTTTACTTCTCGAGATGGAGAATCCATGGAGTCTTATTACTCCTAGTTTTACAAACTGATGAATGAGTTGACAAGCAACAACTTGCAAGTTACTACCATGCAAGTGAATGTTCAATTTCTTCAACAACTTTAGCCAGAATGGTCAAGATTTGTGACGGTTGTCAAGCAATCAAAAGAAATAGACACCATCTCATATCACTAACCTTTGACATTCTGAAGCAGTATCAAAAGGAAGTTAATGATATCCGTGCTGAAAGAATAGCCAAAAGTGCAAATCGCCCTATTAGCACTTCTTGCGCCTGCTCAACCATATTCATGAGTAATTTACTATCAAGCTCCAAAACCTCCGAGAACAAATGCAACATATCTTTTACAAAGACCCAAGTTTTATCTACCTAATACAAAGGCAAAGAGATCGCCAAACCAGTTACACCTCCATCTGAGCTAGACTCTGATGAAGATAATGATCCTGAACAAGCTCAATGGTATAAGGAAATGCAAAAGAATTGATACTCCTTGCCAAATTATTTCGAAGAAGCTCTACAAATCTACCAACTAACACCTTACAAACTTCCTCAAACCTCCAGGAACAAGACTAATGAGACCCACCAAGGTATAACAACGTCAAACAGTTAGGGCAGTTTGGGAATCAAAGAATATGACAGTTGCCTAGGCTAGTAAACTGTAGCAGTCTGGGTAGTGCAACAAAATGGGATACAAAGCATTAACCGCAAGGGATTTAGGCACTATGCAAGGAAAGCAGGAAGCCAAAGCACAGGTTAAAGAGACTAACCCGTATTACAAGGAAAAGATGATGATGTGCAAACAAGCTGAACAAGGTGTTCCACTGCAAGCAGAGCAAGCTGATTGGCTAGAGGACACGGATGAAGAGATTGATGAACAAGAATTGGAAGCACATTACAGTTTCATGGAAAATATTCAGGAGGTCTTACCTAAAGAATCCAGTTCTACTGATTAGCCATTGGAACAGGTACATAACCACATATGGAAATAATGGGTTTGCAAATGAAAGACCGACATTCTGAGCAACCTGAATCCATTAATGACACATATGTTTTGGAGAAGGATGATAGCAATGTCACTCCTGATTCATCAAATATATGTAATAATGATAATCAGGTTGACCAAAATGCTGCAGAATGTGTTGATGAGCGTGTTGCGCTTGCTAATTTAATTGCAAATTTAACTCTTGATACTGAGGAAAACAAAACTGAAACGAAAAATTTTTAAAAAGTGATGAAAGAAAGCAAACGCATCATTACTTCAAAAATGAAGAGTGCAAAACTAACCTGATAAGACTATAAGCTCTAGGGGAAGGCAAACTAGTTGACGGGATAGTTTGTCTATTACACTTCAAAACAATCAATGAGTTTGAGAAGTACAAAGCCTTTAATGACCGGACGATTGATTATGACATTCTTCAAACAAAGTTAAATGAAACTCTAGGACTATTAGCTCTAAAGACCTTGGAAATGAAAGAAGGTTTTAAAATGAAAAGCCGATGAAATTTCTTCTCAATCAGAAACATGATGAGTTAGTCAAAAAGAGATCTTTTAACAAAGTCACAACTAGAAGGTCGTCAAAAGAGAAAACTAAGGTCATTTTGGATTTAAAGGTTAAGGAAGAAAAAGTATTCAAAGATATTGAAATAGACAAACAACTAAAGTTTTTGACGAAATTTGTTATAACTCGTATTAGTCAATTCCAACCATTCAGATGTTTAACAACCCAAATGCTCGATCCTTAATGGAGACCAACCTTGCCAATCCAAAAGGTACCGTCAAGAAAGCTCAATCTGAAAGAGCCCTGTTTGATATGAAATCCATATGATAATTCTGATCATGCAAACAGATTTGCCCCTGATAGGGAAGAGACCACGACTCTTGCAAATGAGAGTAGATCAAAATTGAATAAAGATTATGTTAAACCATATGATTACACTAAACAAAATAGTCTTTATGAAATTTTCAAGGCACCCTCACTGGAGTATCTTTATCAGTTGGAACGCACAAAAGAAGTTAGGAAGACAATGTGGAGAAAACCGTTTGTTAAAACAAAACCAAACATTGCTAAAAACGTTTCCTTTCTACCCATTTCGAAATCCATTAGTAAAAGTAGACAAGTTTTTAACGACATGACATTTAACATCAATCAATTTAGAGAAATTGTTGATCAAACTTGGTTTAAACATACTAGTGATTATTTTTGGGTGCTAACTGCTATGGATATAAAAGTTTTGATAAAAACCTTATTAATGCCTCTTTCAATAAAAACACAAAAATGATAGTTTTCGTTTTGAACATGAACTTAAAACTAAAATGCAATGAAGTGTTTGGAGGTACGCTAAACCTTAAAAATTAGATTACACGAACTTGAATCTGAAAAGGCTGATTTTTCAAACCTATATGATCTACTTCTGCGAAGAGTGTGTGTCTAAAGATGTTATAATGTTCATATATGCCTCTCTGTCTGATTTAAACTGCTTATAAATGAATTGAAATGCATTAGCTTCATAAATCCAAAATGTGAATTCTTCACAAAAGCTTTCTAAACAAACTTCTCTGTTAACAACGAAGTTCATAATAATTTTTAAAAAAGTTTTTCTAAACTTGAAAAACACCCGATTCTCTAAACTGGCTTTACAACAATGTAAAAAAAAAAAACAATGAAAAACAACTTAGGTTGCAAAGAAAAACGATCTAATGTATTTTCAAAAAGAACGGAACACTATCATGAAAATACAGGATTTGAAAGCTCAAATGCAAATAAGAACATGGCAATAAGTGAGTTAAAGAAACTCATTGAGAAATTAAAGGAAATCTGTGGAAACTCATTTTGATAAACCATCTTTGTTTCACTACCAAATCTCAACATTCCAAAACCATCATTTAGGAAAACCACTCGTTTTTCAAATGTCCCTGAAATGAAAGTGTTCCAAACGAATCATTCGGTAATACAACTATTGTCTCTAATGGTTTGTTAAATCAATCACTCAACAGAATTTGCCTCAAAGAAAAACAAGCGGAAACACACTCGAATGTGCTTAAACCACAAGAATGTATAGAATTACCACTAGCACAACACAAAAACAAGAACCGCAGTGCTCATGCTTCCTAGGTATACTAATCCTCCCACATGTCTAAATCAACAGGAGTAAAATCACAACTGCTAGTGATAGCAGACCTACAACTGAATGCTATCAAGTTAAAGATAAGGTCGTGTCAAACAATAGTTAAGTGAAGTTTAAAAAGAAGGAAGTAGAAGACAACCATAGGATTTCTAGTATTTCTAAGAAAACAAAGTTTGTAACTGCGTGTAATGACAGTTCAAATTCCAAAACTTCGCATGTGAATGCTGTTTGTGCTGAATGTGGAAAATGTGTGTTTAATTCCAATCATGATGCTTGTGTTTCTAGATACTTGAATGACGTGAATGCTAGAACTAGGAAGCCTAAGGTAGTGCCTATTAGTGCTAGTAAACCTAAGATAAAAGCGAACAAATATGTTGCAACACAACATAAGAAAACAGTTGCATCAGATACCACTATTTACAAATCCAAGAGTTACCATAAGGAGTTGTATGAGAATACAAATCCGGAATGGAAATGGTAGATAGCTAAGAGATGTCCATCAGATATAATGGACACAAAAGCTCTAGGACCATAAGATATAGATGCCTAAATCAGAGAAAGATGAATGTATCAACATGTATTAGTCCCACTATAGACATTGTCTCTAGGATAACTAATGTCTTGAAGATATCAAATTCCTTAGGATCCAATTTGTCTAATGTTCCATCATCCTCTAATTCACTTGCAGATTGTACAACTCATCCTATTCATTGTTGACGTCGAATGCACACAGCACATGACGGACAATCTTAAGCGTTGTGTATTGTTTTATGGAGAAATTTTCTAGGTATATCGTTTCGTTGAGGAAATGATCAATTTGCTCCAATTCCTTGGTCATGGAGATCTAAGCAAGGAAATGTCACGATCAAAACGGGATTTATTTACGTCCGAAGAGGCCTTCAGTTAAAAAGCTGTTGCCTCGTTGGTCAATTCTGTGATGCTGATTTGGAGAGGGCTTTCCATAATCTACTTGTTTTGAGGGGGGGAGAGATCCTTCAGGTAACGATTTACTAACTGGTAATCGTGGATCTGATCTCTACACAATTTCTCTTCAAGAAACAACTTCATCAACTCCAATCTGTTTCATGGCGAAAGCTTCACCAACTCAAGCATGGTTATGGCATCGAAGACTTTCTCATCTTAACTTCGATTACATCACCTTACTCTCAAAGAAAGATGTTGTGACAGGCTTACCTAAGTTGAAATATGTCAAGGATCAACTTTGTTCGTCTTGTGAAATGAGTAAAGCAAAAAGAAGTTCATTCAAGACAAAAGCTGTTCCAAGTTCCAAAGGAAGGCTAAATTTGCTTCACATGGACTTATGTGGTCCAATGCGGGTTGCAAGCATAAATAGGAAGAAATATATTCTGGTGATTGTTAATGACTATTTAAGATAACACTTGGACTCTTTTTCTACATCCAGGATGAAACACCAGAATTTTTAAAAAGAATTTCTCACGATAGTACAACGCATCTTAAGCTCAAGTTATTTACTGTCTACGGACAAAGGCACATGTTCCTGAACAAGACACTCCATGCTTATTTCAAAGAAGAAGGCATTGAACATCAGACTTCCACTCCTCGAACACCTAAACAGAACGGCGTTGTCGAAAGACGGAACCGTACACTTGTTGAGGCTGCTCGAACGATGCTTTCAGCTTCGAAGCTTCCATTTATCATTTTTGGGCTGAAGCAAGTTGCAACCGGCTTGCTATAACTCAAATGATCAATCATCATATCGGCGTCAGGAAAAATGGCGTTTCACATCATTAAGGACAGGAACCTTAATAAAACCCAATGTGCATGGTGGTGATATTCCCTACTCAGGGTCGAAGGATATCTGTTTACAATAAGAAACACGATTGATAGTGTGAGTACATTCATATTAGAGTGTCGATGAAAGCAAAAAAATGATGTCTACCTGACAACAGTTAAACCTCTCACCACAACTACAAAGAGATGTCTTTAAAATGTCACTCACCGCGCTGTCCTCAAGGACAAAAGGCGTCAGATTAGTACAACGTTGCCCCGTGTCCCCAAGAAAAAAAAAGGTTGTATCCTACACTGAAAAGTACAGATTCGTCACAGCAGGGGGGGAATGTCTCTTCAGTCCGTTAATTGAAGAATATTACAATCCAATATACGGTCATGCTGAGGAAAACAACAAGAGCAAGCACCGAATGCATCGTTCATAGAGAGGAATTTATCAATCATTTTTTGTACTCCGGGACAAGAAACTGTTGATCGTCCTCTCTCCAACATTGATAATACCGATGTGCATTCATTTCAACCACAAAGTCATGATTACCGATGGACCAAAGATCATCCATTAGAACAAGTTCGTGGAAATCCAGCCATGCCAGTTCAAACAAGACGACAGCTTGCCACAAATCCTGAAATGTGTATGTTCGCGCTCACGGTGAGTATAGTCGAACCGAAATTAAGGACGCAATGGCTGATTCTGCATGGATTGAAGCAATGCAGGAAGAACTTCATCAGTTCGACAGACTAAAAGTCTGGGAACTAGTCGACAAACCATTTGGCAAGATGATTATAAAGCTAAAGTGGTTATGGAAGAACAAAAAGGATGAAGATCAGACTATAATTCTCAACAAAGCACGACTTGTAGCTAAATGTTATGCTCAGGAAGAGGGTATGGATTTCGAAGAATCATTTGCACCAGTTCCTCGCTTGGAGGCAGTTCGGATTTTCGTTGCCCACGCAGCACAAAAGTCTTTTCCAATCTATTAGATGGACGTGAAAACGGCATTTCTTAATGGTCCGCTCAAGGAGGAGGTTTATGTTGCTCAGCCGGAAGGGTTCGTTGATCCAGATCATCCAGAAAAAGTCTACCTTCTAAGGAAAGCTTTGTATGGATTAAAGCAAGCTCCAAGAGCCTGGTATGATGAACTATCAAACTTCCTGATGTCCAAAGGCTTTACTAAAGGTACAATTAACCCAACTTTATTCAAGATAAAATACGGGGAAGATATTCTACTTGCGCAGATTTACGTTTATGACATATTTTTTGGGTCTACAAACCCTAAATATTCAAAAAGATTTGAAAAGTTAATGCACAGTAGATTTGAAATGTCCTTAATGGGGGAGATGAAATTCTTTTTAGGACTTCAGATCCACCAGTCCCCAAAAGGTATTTTTATCAATCAGGCCAAGTACGCTTTAGAAATTCTGAAAAAGCATAATATGGACAATTGTCACTCCATTGGTACACCATTGGCTACAAAACCCAAACTAGATGTAGATTTGAGTGGAGAACCCGTAGACCAATCTGATTATCGTAGTAAAATCGGGTCACTCATGTACTTGACATCTAGTAGACCAGACTTAGTGCAAGCAGTATGCTATTGTGCACGTTATCAAGCACGACCAACTCAAAAGCACCTCAAGGAGGTTAAAAGAATCTTTAAATACCTAAAGGGTACCATTAACATGGGACTCTGGTATCCAAAGGATTCTGGCTTTGAACTAACAGCATTTTCAGACGCTGATCATGCCGGATGCCTTGATACTCGGAAAAGCACTTCTGGAGGGATACAGTTCCTTGGTGATAAACTTGTAAGCTGGATGTCAAAGAAACAAAACTGCACTGCAATGTCTTCAGCAGAGGCAGAGTACGTGGCGTTATCTGCAAGTTGTGCTCAAGTAATGTGGATGAGGACACAACTTCAAGATTATGGCTTCAACTACAACAAAATACCGTTGTATTGCGACTCTCAGTCAGCCATAGCAATCTCATGCAACCCCGTACAACATTCACCACCGTAAACATTCACGAACAAAGCACATCCATACCGGTATCATATCATAAAGGAACAAGTTGCAAATGGTATATATTGAATTATATTTTGTCAGAACTGCATACCAAATAGCTGAACATTTTTACGCAAAGCCCTTCCTGATGATCAGTTTAATATCTTGTTAGAAGGATTGTGTATGAGATTTTTGGACCTCAGCTATCGGCGGTTCTGACAAATGAGAACTGCATGATACATCATCAAACATCACCATGTAAATATTTTTAAGAAAAGCAAAATACAAAAATATAAAACTTCAAAAAGAAAATACAAAATCAGAAAATCAGAAAATTTCCAAAAAGATTCTTCTCGACATGTCTCTTGGAATCGATAACATTTACGTGCTTAGAAATGTCGATTAACATTGACACGGGTGTGATGTAATAAGTTCGAGCGAGCGATTGCAAATCAGGTTTCAAAACATGTCATTTCTAATTTTCTAGATGGCTTATGTGCAAATATCAGTACATAACCCAGACTTCAAATAAAGGAAGGTTTATAACTTATCCTCACAACGAGAAAATTAACGTTTCTCGGTCTTGAGCTGTTCTTACAAGACATTCAATGTTTTTAGCTCAAGAAAAAGGATAGTGTACGTTTCAGTACGCTTACCCTTACCGTTAGAAGAGAAGTCCTCTAACATCTGGTTTTTCAAAAAGTTGAACACAATTTTTCAAGAATTTCTCGATGACAATTCATAATCTTTCAAAATTGTGTGTTCAACACTCCAACCCTCACAATGTTTTCAAAAGACAACAATTTCTCAATTGGTCCTATTTTTGAGGGGGAGTTTTTTCGAAAAACAAAGTTTTAATGTTCTTGGATACATCAACATCGACAATTCTTATGTATTCAAAACATTATCAAAATGTTCCAAACCATTCATGCTGATAATATTTTCTCCCACAGAATTTTCAAGACATATTTTAATCACAAGGTATTTCAAAAACTAAGTGTTTATTATTTAAAATAAGGGGAGAAAATGTATTTAAAATATGATCTAATCGACTCAATGTGCTGAACAGTAAGAAAAGGTTTTATGGTTCGATCTTATACCCAACAACATCTTAATTTCACGACGATTCTGAAGTCATAAGGTGGTTAGGTTAGGAATCAATCCTATGATCCAACCAGAACCGGAGGATCTACCCAAGGATAATCCAAAGTTAGAAATAGCAGTCCTTAGGTATGATTGGAGATGAATGTATATGGGAATAATGCCGACTAAGATTGAGTTAACACTGGAACAATCACAACAAGGTGTTAGTAATGACGTCTTGGTAAGCATTGAAGGCGTTGAAGAATTAAAAAGAAATGTATGGATAAAGGGTCTAAAGAAAGAAGCCCTCCACACAACTTAAGGCAGAAACCGGGTCAATACATATGCTGTCAGAATCACAAGTTGATTGCTGACATTGAAAACGACATCATGGACCCAGTGATGCAATGCACAACCCTTCCCAGCCATTCGGGTTTCTCTCAACAGAAACTTGTCTCATTTGTCACGGAGATACACACGTTATCTATTGACATCTCACATCATTACCGAGATTGTTGGAAAATGAATAGGTGTCAATATGCTCCAGCCATCGCGAGTAACTGAAAACCAAAATGCACTAATCGAGTCTAGAGCTCAAGAGAATCCATCAAAAATCTCGGTTAGGACACATTCCATTTCAAAACACTTGTTGAACATCATCCAGGTTCAACAGATGACGAATGGAAATCCTTCCAGTGTCATCATCAACACACAGCACTGAGGTATGTGACAATGCTAGAATCCTAAATGAAATCAAACTTGTGACAACTTTGTGAAATTATCGATTTGGTCCAGTAAGACTGAATAACAGGTTGATGAATTTGATAAAAACAGACTCTCTCGATGTGTACAAAATACTTTGAACGATGGACACGTCGATTTGATTTCCAAATCAATTTTCCTCTCTTACATAACGTAAACTTGCAGGTCAAACGTGTACCGGCAACCTCAATCCCCATTCAAATGCTCAATTTCTTCGAAGACATACTAACTAAGAGAAGCCTCAAGATTGAAGAGACAAAGACATCCGCTAACGTCGGATTTTAAAGCTTTCAAGAAATGCAAAAGTATGAGCATGTTGGTCTAAGACACAAGAACCAATATGGCAAAAGACGATAAAGACAAGACAAACGGCTCAAAGTCAAGATCGCAAAGCATGAAGGAACCAATTACAACGAAGGACAAAGACCAAGAACACTCGAGCTTAAAAGCGACAAAAGCAATCTCCACGTGATCTCATGAAGAGTGTCCATCAATGAACTCACTTCGGGGGGAGTATTGTTAGCCTCAACTTATTGAGTCAATCAAGGAGCTCTTTCGCAGTGTTCAAGACCTCAATTCGTGGAGATTGTTAGCCTTAATTGTATGAGTCAACAAGGAAGCTCGTCACTCTATCGAATGAGCTTCGAGGTCTTTAATTAGTTAATGTTGTAACAGGATAATATCGGGAATCGGGCTCGATAGCTAATCTAATATTGTATAGTTTTGGGTTATCCCCGAAACAAAAACCCGATCCCAGGTCCCTATAGAAATATCTCCCGCTCGTCACGTTAAATGGTGAAGGGGTTAAATATATATATTTAGATATTTCTA
This sequence comes from Tanacetum coccineum, assembly GCA_026074375.1. Taxonomy (NCBI): domain Eukaryota; kingdom Viridiplantae; phylum Streptophyta; class Magnoliopsida; order Asterales; family Asteraceae; genus Tanacetum; species Tanacetum coccineum. The sequence continues at coordinate 96,589 of BQNB010002246.1, read as the reverse complement.
AAATATCTAAATATATATTAGAATTTTCTTTTTAGAAAAAATCTTTTTCATAATATCTAAAAAATCTATACTATTCTCTCCGTCAACTCTCTCTCTTCTCGTCTCCTATTTTCGTCACGTCTCTCTCCTCTCTTTTCTTGATTCCGTGGTTCGGGTTTATGAAGTGAAGTGTAAATCGCGTTCCTACAAGAACTACCCCTGAAGGAGTGTTCACCTACTAGGAACCAGAAAGGGCCCTCGTACCATATGAGGATCTAAAGTGACACAAGAAGAAGCATACGATGCAGAAGTCCTGCCACCAATATTGTGCTTCAAGGATTACCAAAATATCTACAAGCACCATCAATCCATAAATTGAAGCAAAGCAAATTTGGACACACGTCAAAATGTCTTATTGCTGGTTTCTGACTCGACCAAAGGGAAGACAAGAGAATCACAGTTTGTACAGATGAATTTGAGCGGTTTCGAAGAAGCATCCAGTTGAAACATCAATGAGTACTATGTTTGAATGTTCACCAGCTGGTCACGACTGAGGAATTAACAAAATGACAATTCCTTAACCTTCAAGCTGAACTCCAAGTTGTGAAACAACAGTTCACCTGAATGGGAAAGGTTTGTGACAACGTTCAACTCACAAAGGGCCCGAAGATGACAAATCTCGAACAGATGTATGCATATTTAAAACAACCTGAGAAGCATGCTGCACAAGATCGACTGATTATTGAAAGAATCACTCCTACTACTAATGATCAACTTGCATTTGTTTCAACTGTCCAACCTCATGCCTAATCATCACATGTCCAGTCCCATCAATATCCTTCTTCATTAAAAACCATCAATCACTACAATATCCACAATTCCCTGAAACATCATAAATTGATTCCGGATACACCCAAACTGATGAAATACTTGACAACCTAACCAAACAAATGGCACTTCTTTCTTGACCCTCAATCATATTAGAGCTACACTTCCCAGACGAACAATCAACTTCGAACCTCTTCTAACACCCAAAATCAAGCAACCATTCAAGATGGTCGAGTTGTCGTTCAGAATGTTCAAGGGAGACAGAATCAGAATCAGAGGTATGTTGCTCGGGGAAATGCTGCTGCAGCCAATGGGGGGTATAAAATAGAGCTGCGTCAAGGAAAACCGGTCAAGTGTTATAACTGTAATGGGGTTGGACATATTGCAAGGAACTGTACTCAGTTGAAGCGTCTACAGAATTCTGATTATTTCAAGGACAAAATGCTACTGATGCAAGCCCAAGAGAATGGTGCAGTTTTAGATGAAGATGAACTACTCTTTCTGGCTGGTGAATAGGGAAACACCTTTGATGCAGATGTGGATAATCAACCAGTCCAAGACTTAGCTCTGAATGAGGACAATATTTTCCAAGCAGATGAATGTGATGCTTTTGATTCAGATGTTGATGATGAACCGACTGCTCAGACTATATTCATGGCTAATTTATCCTTAGTCGGGTCAGCAAATCCACAAGCTGGTCCATCTAATGCACCAATCTTATCTGAGGTACACACTCTGGAAAATGCTATTGATCATAGTGTTACTAATCAGGACGAACATGAGATTCATAATGAAGTACAACAGTCAAATGTTATTGACTCAACTAGTGTCTATATGGGTAATAGCAATGTTATTCCATATGAACAATATTTGTCGGTCAATAATATTTCTGTTGTACCAAGTTGTGCATCTTCCACTCTAAATAATGTATGTGTATCGTCTGATAATGATGCGTTCGTTCCTCATGACCCGATAGCCAATGAACTTAAGATCTACAAGGAACAAGTTGCCATTTATGAGCAACGTGCTAAGTTTGAATTGACTGAACGTGAACAGCGAATGGATGATCAAATGCGTATGCTTATTCAAAATCGTAATAAAACGGAAGAAAATCTTAAAAAGGAACTTCATTCTGTCAAGTTGCAACTTAATTCAACTATGGAAAACAACAAAATAATTGAAGGAACTGTAACGACTTTGAAACAAGAACTTAAACAGAAAGAGTCCAAATTCCTGACTGATTTTTCCAATCTGAAACACCTTAACGATAAACTTGAGAATAAGCTTCACTCACAAGATCAATCCATTCAAACTGTCCATATGATGTTAAATCCTGCTCAGGTGTATGACCAAAGGACTAAAACTGCGCTAGGTGCCCAGAACCCTTGTTACCTCAGACAGGCCAAAAAGGCCCAACCGGCACTATATGATGGTGATGAACTTCTTAAGCCTCATCATGTGCCGGTAATTGTTCCATCGTCTGAGGAAGAACTAGAGTTAGCAGAAGCTACTAGGAATAAACTGCATGTGAAAATGAATGACTCTGCCTGTGTGGAAAAGAGGGTTAACATTACGCCTCCTAACTACTCAAAAGAAAATTTTATGGCAACATTCACCCCTCAGACTCAACTGACACCTGAGCAAGTATTTTGGTCCTTAGATCTAGCAAAACGAAAGGCCGAAGAGCTAAAGGCCAATGCCCCACCCCTGCCTGTCCTGCCACCTGCGACTGTGTATCCTCCCAATACACCGGTCCATCTGGTCCCTCGAACGCTTCCAACTACAAGTCAAGTAAATATTGGTCTGTATGTAATTACTCAACTATTTTGGGATTTTGAGAAAACTTGTAAAAAGCGTATCACACCAACGGGCATAACTGAAGGGGAAAGGGGTTTTGAACAAACAAAACGGTGTTACTTAACCGAAGTAATTCCATTTTTCAATCTACTCAAAGAACATTTTGACGGAGTTCAAAAATCTCTAGTCACTGAAGTTAGGGCAATGAAAGCCGTTTTTGAAAATTTGGAAGCCGAGGTGGACCAGAATGAGATAGATTTAAAGAGTGGTGAGATTGAACGGGAACCTTCTCATACAAATGAGATACTTATTGCTGAATGCTTGTCTAAAGATGTGTTTTATACTGCAACTGATTCTGTATTAAATGTGTCTAGATTTTCTGACATGCATGATGCTTTCACTATTGCTCAACAACGTATTGCCGACCTTGAATCTGAACATTTTAATCTGAGAAACAAGATTCAAAATGATGATCACGACTCAATGATAAAACATTTTTCCAAACTTGAAGTTGAACACTTCAACAATTTAAAGTATCAAAATCTCAAAGGAACGTTTTTGGAACAAAAACCAGTGATTTTCTCGGATGCTCCTTCATTTGATCATCATGTTTGTGATCGGGAAACTAAATGAACAGATTCAAAGTCGAGGCAATACAATTCATGAATTGAAGGAGAAAATCTCTTGCTTAACAAAGAAAAATAGTGATGTAGATCCCATTTTTGACCTTAAGGCCTTAGTTTCTCAGAACAAAAATTTAACTGCAAAGCTCAATGCCCTTCACGATCTCAATGAACGCTTTGGGGAAGTTTATGCAAAAGTTAAGCAGCATTATAAGGAATTGTATGATTCAATTAAAATAACGCATGCCAAAACTACTGACCAAAACAACTCTTTGTTATCTAAAATTAAAAACCTTAAGGCTCAACTTAAAGATAATTCCAAATGTGTCACTATTCCTGATAGCAAACCTAAAGTGCTGGCTCCTGGTAGATATTCTATAGATGTTGAACCAATTCCTCCTCGATACAAGAATAATCGGGAAGTGCATCTACACTATATCAAACACCTTAAGGAAAATGTAAAAACCCTTCCATGTAAATAGTGAGGACGTTAGGTGGAAAGACCATTGGATACCTCTCTTGCATCTGCTTGCCGTTACACTAAACTTCTAGGAGCCTGTTAGATATGTAATAGACACAGTATCCTAAAAGACTATAGCCCTATGCAATAAATAGAATGCTCTACCACTTCACTAGGAAAAAGTGAGTTTCTTTTGTTCGATCCATGTAAAAACCTCAACTCATAACACACCCACAAGTTGAGCACCAGAAAATAAATTCGACTAATGCACCTGGAATTCTCTCTACAGGAGTAAAAGGTGCCTCTGCAGCTAGCAGGTCAAAGCCTAGGAGCAATACAAAGAAAGATAGGACTTGCATGCTAAAGTGCCGGATCAAGTAGAAGTCATTTCTAGGATGAATAAGGTCGAATGAGAAACAGAAAAGAATCATGTTGTAGTTAGCTATAAGTGTACTGTAAATTAATTCGAATTCGACAATACTTCTTGAAAAAAATTGTACACAAATGCTTAAATTTATGTTAATCCATGATCATAGTGTTGTGCGTTTGAGATCGTTTGTGAAAGCTATCCTTCTGCCACTAAAGTTGTGGCGGGTAAGCAAGTTAAGCAAGTTTTGGAAGGCCATAGGGAAAATTATTTACCTACCTATCGGTCATCAGTGGCGACGCCATGCAGACTATTACCTTTAGGAGATCAGTGGTCTTTAACTAGGAATACTCCACTTAAGGTCTTGCCTACAAAACAATGGAAGCCCACTGGTAGACTTCTTCCGTTAGGAAGACAATGCCCGTTAGTTAGATCTACTGCTCTTAAAGTGTGACTGTTAGGCAGTGATCCACAGGAAAACGATTGCCCTGTAGCATATAATCTTGCGTGCACTAACCAACCAGACCCCAATTGCAATTGGGGATCCAATGTATCCAAATCTCCATTTTTTCCTTTGTTCAAATGCAGGTCGTACAAATCGTTCTCTGGTATTTGGACTCAGGCTGCTCAAAACATATGATTGGAGATCGCTCACGGCTCAGGAATTTCGTGAAAAAGTTTATCGGGACTGTTCGATTCGGAAATGACCATTTTGGTGCAATTATGGGTTATGGGTATTATGTCATTGGTGACTGTGTAATTTCCAGGGTATACTATGTAGAAGGACTTGGACACAACCTATTCTCTGTCTGTCAATTTTGTAATTCTGATCTTGAAGTTGCCTTCAGAAAGCACACATGTTTCGTCCGAGACTTAGATGGTGTTGACCTTATTAAAGGAAGTCGTGGCACAAACTTATACACCATTTTGGTTGAAGATATGATGAGGTCCTCTCCCATTTGCTTAATGTCTAGAGCCTCCAAGAACAAATCCTGGTTATGGCATCGCCGCCTGAATCACTTAAACTTTGGCACCCTCAATGATCTTGCTTGTAAAGATCTTGTTAGAGGCTTACCTCGGTTGAAGTTTAAAAAGGATCATTTGTGTTCTGCATGCCAACTTGGAAAGATCAGGAAAGCTACCCACAAACCCAAGACGATTAACACCATTATGGAAGTTTTACACACCCTTCACATGGATTTATGCGGACCGCTGAGAGTGCAGAGTATAAATGGGAAGAAATACATTTTGGTAATAGTCGATGACTACTCCAGGTTTTACATGGTGAAGTTTTAGAGAACCAAGGATGAGATACTCTTGCTTTGTAATCAACCTGTTAAACAATACATTCAGTTTAGTTCAACAAAACTGTCATGTGTGCTGTCTGATAATGGCACCGAATTTGTGAATAAGCCTTAACTGATTACTATGAAAAGCGTCGGCATTACCCACGAGAAGACCGTTCGAGAACTCCTCAGCAGAATGGCGTTGTTGAACGACGGAATCGCACTCTTGTTGAAGCTGCTCGGATAATGCTGATATTCTCCAAGGCTCCCTTATTTCTTTGGGCAGAAGCTGTGGCTACTGCCCTATTACCCAAATACGATCCCTATACATATCATCACAACAAACCTCATATGAACTTGTGCATGACAAGAAACCGGAAATCTCTCTTTCTTACATATATTGGGGGCTCCTGCTACCCAACAAACGACATCGAAGATATTCTTGGCAAATTGTAAGCTAAAGCAGACATTTGGGTTTCTTTGTTGGTTACGCACAGGATAGGAAGGGTTACAGAATTCTACAACAATCGACCCGACAAATCATGGAAAAACTTTCACGTTACATTCGTGGTGATGAGCAAACGGTCCTGTACTCTCTAATCCAGGGACCGGCGCCTAACCTTTTACGCTTGTACCTATCTGTTTAGGGGCTCGTACCAATCCTCATTCCATGCAGCTCACTTATGTACCTCCTACCAATAAAGAACTAGAGATTTTGTTCCAGCCTATGTTGTATGAATATTTTGAGTCTTCCACGGTTGATCGTCTGGTACCCCCTGCTCCTGAGTCAAGCTCAGTCAACCCTACCGGAACCATCCAGTATCCATCCCCATTGATCAAGAGGCACCATCGGGAAGTCATTCACCATCATCTTCGGATCATCAATCCTCTTCAGTACATCAAAGGTGCTGTACAGCTGTGCAGTTTGTTGAAGTAAATCCTTTAGCTACGGCTGTTCCCGAAACCATTTGGTAATGAGTTGGCCCCAGATTCATAATCTGAAAGCATTATTTCTAGGGTAATCGCGAGAATGAATCCAGCACAAAAATTACTCCCGCCTCATGAACATCTCCAAAAATGGACTGCCTCTCATCCTATTGATAATATTATTGGGAACCCTTCTCGACCGGTATCCACTCGGAAGCATCTTGCTACAGATTCTTTGTGGTGCTTCTACAATTCAGTACTGTCCAATGTCGAACCGAAAAACTTTAAATTTGATGTTACTGAAGACTGCTGGTTTCAAGCCATGCATGGATGAAATCTATGAATTTAATCGACTGGATGTATGGGTATCGTACCACCTCAGAAATGTTCAATGATTATTGCTCGCAAGTAGAAGTTATAAGGTCAAAACGTGACGTAGTATGGTGACGTGTTGAAAAAACAGGCCCGTCTTGTAGGCGAAAAGATATCGTTCATGAAGAAGGTCTTGATTAGAAAAACATCATTCGCCCGGTCGCCAGACTTGAATGCTATCAGCAATATTTCTTGCCAATGCTGCTTAGCTAAATAACATAACAGGTTATCAAAGGGACGTGAAAACCGCATCTTAAATGGCAAGCTTAAAGAAGTAGTCTATGTTAGCCAACCTGAAGGCTTCTTTACCCTGATCGTCCACATCATGTCTACCGTCTGAAGAAAGCTCTTTACGGGTTAAAGCAGGCACTTCGGGCGTGGTTTGGAAAACCAAAACGTTTTTTGTCGAAGTTCCTTCTGGCACAAGGATTCTCCAAGGGTGTAGTCGATCCAACCTTGTTCATTCGGAAAACAGGCAAACACACTCTTCATGTTCAAATATATGTTGATGATATAATATTTGCCTCGACTGATCCCAAAGACTGTGACCGTTTTTCTAATGAAATGAGCTCTAAATTTCAAATGTCGATGATGGGTCAAATATCCTTTTTCTTGGGCTTACAAATTTCTCAGAATCCTAGAGGCATTTTCATAAATCAATCTAAATATGCTAATGAGATTTTAAAGAAATTTGATCTTCATAAAAGTGACCCTGTTGACACTCCCATGGTGGAGCGAACAAAACTGGATGAGGACCTCTCAGGGATCCCTGTTGACCAGACTCAATATCGCAGTATGATTGGATCCCTGATGTATCTCACAGCCAGTCGACCTGACCTTGTCTTTGCTGTGTGCATGTGTGCTAGATATCAATCTAAGCCCACTAAAAAGCACCTTGAAGCAGTTAAACGGGTCTTTTGGTATCTTTAAGGAACCATAAATATGGGTCTTTGGTATCCAAAAGACACCGCCATGGCACTAACAGCATACGCAGACGCAGATCATGCAGGTTGTCAAGACACTCGAAGAAGTACATCTGGCAGTGCTCAGTTCCTTGGTGATAAGTTAGTAAGCTGGTCATCAAAGAAGCAAACTAGCACGTCCATCTCGTCTACATAGGCTGAATACATCGCGATGTCTGGATGCTGTGCCCAAATCCTATGGATGAGGTCTCAATTATCGAATTATGGCTTTGCATACAATCATATCCCTCTGTATTGTGACAACGAGAGTGTCATAGCTCTCTGCTGCAACAACGTCTAGTACTCTAGGTCTAAACACATCGACATCCGACATCATTTCATCAGAGAACAATGGGAAAGGGAGTGGCTTGTGTTGTATTTCGTGAGGACGAGTATCATCATGGCGGATATATTTCACTAAGGCACTGCCTAGAGGAACGATTCGAATTCATTCTCCCGCGGATTGCATGAGAGTATGAAGCCGAGAGACTACTCAACGTCTGCAGGATGATAAGGAGGGGTAACAAATTAGCTTAAGTATCCTATGTACTATAATGTACTATTCCACCTCAAAAGAAATTACAACAATATAAAACAAAAAAAAAATCAGAAAATAGAAAATTCCAAAAATAGTTTTTCAAGACAAGTCTTCTGCTTATCGATAACATTTACAGACCTAGAAATGTCATTCAATAATGACACGGGCCTTTAAATGAAGCTCGAACGGAAGTTCAAACTTCTCAAAACATGTCTAAATGGCTTGCAGTTATTTCAAACTGCAACCCGCTTTTCAAAATAAGGAAAGCATGTCACCAAAAAGACGGTTGTTCCAGTCAACGGGTGATTAAGTTCTCCCGGGCATGGATTACTTTATATCCATGCAACCTCGATCTGATGTACGCTTTAGTGCATTATTTCTTGCTTAAATTTATGTAAATAATGAATTGATAAACTTATGGTTCGGTGATTTACAATTTATTTATTTAAACGAAGAGGCGTCCCAATCCCTTCAAATAAAGAGATTATAAATCATCCTACTTAATAATTTCTGATGCAATACGCGTACTCACATAACCTTCAAGGTGGTGAATGACATACCGATGTTGGTTCTCTAATGATTATGGGACGAGTGTTTAAAACTCGTCTTCGAAGACGGGGAGTAAAACAATCAGGGGAGTTCGACATAGTATTCAAAATAATTGATGAGTACTCGGTTTAAGTAAATAAGATAAAGATCTTTATGAACGAGTTAACATAGCAATTATCATATCAATCCTCTTATTACAAGTCCCGTCCATACAAGACTTGCAATACTTAGATTCACACCTAATTCCATGAAAACAAAACTGTGACGGGTTTCGTGTAAAACGATATTGTATAAGATTATGAAAAGTTTTAGAGGCTATTGTATAACTTACAATGTCTTAGAACGAAGTGAGACCATTGTGCAACTCACAATGTCAAAAATTAAAATGAGACCATTGTTTAACTTACAATGTCTTTAGAAATGTTCTAGTATTTATATAAATATCTCTTATATAAATAAATGTATGATATACGCAAAGGGATGTAAGCATATATATTATATATATGTATGTCATGTAAGCACTTAATGTAACAAGTAACGTAAGCAAGTAAGCAAGTAGTGTGTATGCACTTTGAAAATGTTTGATGTGATGCAATGTTTGTGAAAACGGTTATAGTCTAGGGTAAAATATGCAACCTAGTTCTCTATAACCAGTGCTCTGATACCAATCTGTAACAACCCTAAAAATGTGTCGCAGCGAAAATATGTCTGGGGGCATTACTTCATAATACATCAGCACAAGATACAAGAGAACGACCTCTAAATGTATCGTTTGGAAAGCAATCTCGTTGATTTTCTGGAAATTGATATAACATTTGTCCCATAATTGCATCACAATGAAAAGCTTGAAAGCAACACAACGAGATTTGATCATTTGTATGTAAGAAGAAATCCATGAATGAAATCTTGTCAAATTTAGACTCCAATGCACATCAAGTAAGCCAAGTATCTTATTCACCTGAGGAAAACATGCTTAAAACGGTCAACATAAAGTTAGTGAGTTCATAGATTTATTTAAGTATAAACGTTGAAATCAAAAGATTTATAAAGTATGCATGACCATTTCAATCCTTATAATAGTTGCCAAAAATTGTACGTATGAAAGTTGGACCACAATTATTCAAAGTATGCATGATAATTAAAACCATCACAAAATGTTTCAAGTATGTATTGCCCAATGAGTGATTACGATTACTCTAAGTTCATGAAACCGATGCACTATGTACCCATCATAGGTGTCCCCTCCAAGAACACCCGGGCATTAATGAATATGTACCCCTCGCAGGTGTCCCCTCCAAGAACACCCGGGCAATTACGTTGTAGTTACCGGTTAATTCCGCTTGAAAAAGCGAATCCGTAATCATTATCAAAAGTAAAGTAGTATTTGTGACCAAAAATGAAGTCAAGTAATGTATCCCATAGCGAGCTATGTAAATGAGTGTGTAAACCAATTTATAATCAACCATGTAAATGCATTTGCAAACAAGCATGTTCTCACCCCAAAAATATATGTAAAACAAGTAAAACATGAGGCTATAAACTCACCTCAAGTGAATGTATTGATTATAGCAAAATCAATAAAGTGAAACATTACGAACGATCCAAATACAACCTAATTAATCATAGGTCGTATAAGTATAGTGTATTTAAAATAAATACAACAATGGCAATTAAATAAGTATATCACCACTAGTAAATAATTCAACGACACTATAATTAACTGAATGTCCATTTTATAGATACTAACACATATGTCTTAACTCCATTCCACACGTTTATATTTATTTATACCTACTTTAGATTATTTAACAAAGGCAAAACACCTCAAATGTTATAATCTGTTATCACCAAATGTAGCCTAGCTATTAGATAACTAATGACCATAGTTCTTTTAACGCTCTAGAAGCCCCGCTAAACCATAAGTTTAATATGCGTATTCTTAGTTCCTTTAGTTAACTGATATAAGATACTGACTATTTAAAATTTTCCATATATAAAACTCTTAAGAAAGTTTAAAGGTTAATGTTTTCATCTATCTTATATTTAGAGTTTGAAAGTGCCAACTAATAATTTATTGAGGGGACACTTATGTAACTATTATAAAACAACTCATACTTTTGACGTGCATGTACTGAACGAGCATACATGAGACGCATCATTCATTCTTCATTTTCTATTTCATTTCTTGATATTTTTCCATTATTAAATTAGTTTTACCATTTACACTTATTTGTTCACTCGACACTTTAATCTTGAATTCTTAGCTTAACCCTTGGTATTATTTACTTGCCAAATGAACAAGGAACATATTAATACCTTAAATTCGTTGCGGCAAAATATAAAAACCAATGTCAGAGCAAACGAAGTCGTCGGAAACAATTATGCTCTCTCTTGGAAACCGTGCAACTCACCGGAAAACATACAATTAAAACCTTTAGTCTACTTTCTTGCTTCCTTGTTAACCAAAACTAAACACCAGCTTATTGTTGCTTCCTCCACTGTTTTTATCTTTTTGAACCGTTCATGTCTCGCTAGAAACCATAACTTGACGGAGAAGGAATAAGGCCGCAAATCCCCTTGTCAGAAACAATTCTTACCGCAAAGCCAACATGAACAAGGAGCTTGAAAAATCGACCTAAACCTAAAGTGATGCATGGTCGTGATCACGAGTACGAACACTGGTTTGAACAAAACGAACGGGAACTCACAACACTAACGTATGAAACGATAGCGAACAAAAAAGTCGAACATGTACGGACACGAATATCATAGAAATCCAACTAATGATCTTGTAAAACATTTGTACAACAAAATGAACATCCTATATATAAAAATGAAGGTGGTTCGTGGGTTTTTAAAGAACAAAGGAGAAAAATGTATTTTGGTATAAAAGGATAGCTCACATGTGGTGTCTTTGTAAAATACTTCGAGAAATTTGGAAGTGTGGGAGGATTTTATGTTGTTGCTGTCGTTTCTTGCTAGGGAGAGGGAGAGAATAATTATTTTGGTTGTGTGTGTAAAGGAACTAGCATGTCTTACATAAAGGTTTTAAAAAGGAAAGTCAAGAATGACTTTAGAAGTCACATGTTCTTGTATAATCTAAACGGGAATTGTATCATGTGTAGTATGTATTAGACGTGCAAATGAAGGGAATAAGTGAGGTTTTGTTTGCCATGCTAAAAAAAGTCTCTTGATGGGACTTAACAATTCAAAAATCACATCGCTGTATATCCATCTTTGAGGGCCGGTTTCCTATGGTCAAAAAAGAGGGAGTCTTGTTGTTTAAATATGAGTCAATCCTAGGAACTATGATTAGGACTTGTTAAATCAAAAGGGAACATAACCAGATTGACTACTCTAAATGTGTAAGAGTTGGCGTGGTCAAGTGATCAAAAAGAGAAGGGAGACAAAAGTGAAACTTATATCCATGAGGCAATTTCTTATTTGCTAAACCAATGTTTATTCTAAATCATATAATAAGCTAAAGGTGTTTTAGTGGATATTTTATATGTAGAAAAAAGGGGTCGATTCTATAAGTAAAAATGGGTAAGAATTTTATAAATTTTTAGGTATTCGGTATAATTGTGAGTATTTGTTGAAGTATAGAAAGGTAGAATGGTTTACATGCATGCAAAAATATAATTTTATTGCGAAACGTAAACGTTTTGCGTAACGAATAAAAATAAAAAGTGAAAAGTTATAAATTATTTTCGTAAAATAATATAACACTTGTTTGATGAAAAACTTTTATTTGTATGGTGTCGATTTACGTTGATTGTTGATTTTTTTTTGTTTACGCGATTTAACTAAACGTTCAAAATTAAAAGTGAACGCGTAAAGTTTAAATTAAATAGTTGAATATTTATTGACGTAAAATGACGTAAAAATGCGGATTTTTACAGTACCTACCCCTTAAAGGAATCCCGTCCTGGGATTAAATTTGTGTTAACCGATTGTGTGACCAAGAAAAGATTTAAGATTTAATAACCCAGTTTTTAAACATGGCGTTGATAACTTTATTCTGCAAAATTCAATGTTTCGACACTTCTTAATATACGTAAATTTTTTGCTAGGTTTGACCAGGATATTTAACCCATCAGAATAGGTATTTTTAAAAAATATCATTACAAGTTTTATGATTGCTATAAATGCGTTATAAAGAAAGTCTCTTAATGGTGAAAACATTAAAGGAGGAAGTGTAATCGCGTGAGTATGTCTATATAAAGTTTTAAATGTTTAAGGGTAGAATCTAGTTTCTCATATCTGTAATGTTCGATGATTACTATCGGACGAGGCTAATGGATGTAAGTATCCAACTTACTTAGGCAGTACTAGGATGTATCATGACTTAAATTGTTGTACTATTTGTCTGTAACGAATAAATCAACCAAAGACTATATCGACATATGTTTATCTTGTTTAAGGGGGTTGCATTACCTAGTGGATAAAGTTGTACGAGCTGGGATTGCTCAAGGACCCAACAACAGCAACATAATAACAATAACTATAACAAACAGTGATGGGTTGTGGAGAGTGAGGACATTTCGAGAAACAATATCTCCAGAATAAAGGTCAACAAATGAGAAGAGCTCGTGGAAGAGCTTATGTGATAGGTAACGGACTATTATACTCAGTCTGTTTGCTCCACAGACAGTTCATGATCGTAAGGATTTGTAACGGCAAAAGTAATAACTTAAGAATGAGATAAGGTATTTCCAAGTGAGGCCTTAAGATTCTGCTGAGTGGTAAGACATGATTGTGCTTCTAGATCTTTTTAACAGATTCCGGTGATTATCGGGTTCGAGTTCATACTCGTGTCATATTGGATACCATTAAGCCCACTCATTTATAATTCATTATTTGCATAAAGAAGCGTCCTAATTTATGTAAATAATGAATTGATAAACTTATGGTTCGATGATTTACAATTTATTTATTTAAATGAAGAGGCGTCCCAATCCTTTCAAATAAAGAGATTATAAATCATCCTACTTAATAATTTCCGATGCAATACGCGTACTCACATAACCTTCAAGGTGATGGATAACATGACGATGCATGTGCTTCTAATGAGTACGGGACGAGTGTTTAAAACTTGCCTTCGGAGACGGGGATGTAAAACAATCAGGAAAGATCGACATAGTGTTCAAAATAGTTGATGAGTACTCGGTTAGAGTAAATACGATAAAGGTCTTTATGAACAACTCGACATAGCAATTATCATATCAATCCTCCTATTACAAGTCCCACCCATACAAAACTTGTAATACTTAGATTCATACATAATCCCATGTAAACAGAACTGTGACGGGTTTTGTTAACATAGCAATTATCATATCAATCCTCATATTACAAGTCCCGCCCATACAAGACTTGTAATACTTAGATTCATACATAATTCCATGTAAACAAAATTATGACGGTTTTCGTGTAATACGATATTGTATAAAGTTATGGAGAGTGTGTGTGTGTATATATATATGTATATATATATATATATATATATATATATATATATATATATATTTGTAGAGACCATTGTTTATCTTACAATGTCTGAGAATGAAGTGAGACCATTGTGCAACTCACAATGTCTAAAAAGTAAAATGAGACCATTGTGCAACTCACAATGTCTTAAGAAATGTTCTGGTATTTATATAAATAACTCTTATATAAATAAATGTACGATATACGCAAAAAGATGTAAGCATATATATTATATACATGTATGTCATGTAAGCACTTAATGTAACAAGTAATGTAAGCAAGTAAGCAAGTAGTGTGTATGCACTTTGAAAATGTTTGGATTAGGATGCAATGGTTTATGAAACGGTTATATCTATCCTAGGTAAAATATGCAACCTAGTTCTCTATAATCAGTGCTCTGATACCAATCTGTAACACCCCCAAAAATGTGTCGCAGCGAAAATATGTCCGGGAGTGTTACTTCATAATACAACAACACAAGATACAAGAGAACGACCTCTAAATGTGTCGTTTGAAAAGTAATCTCGTTGATTTTCTTGAAATTGATATAACATTTGTCCCATAATTGCATCACAATGAAAAGCTTGAAAGCAATACAACGAGATTTGATCATTTGTATGTAAGTAGAAATCCATGAATGAAATCTTGTCAATTTAGACTCCAATGCACATCAAGTAAGCCAAGCATCTAATTCACCTGAGAAAAACATGCTTAAAAGTGTCAACATAAAGTTGGTGAGTTCATAGATTTTTGTAAGTATAAACGTTGAAATCAAAAGATTTATAAAGTATGCATGACCATTTCAATCCTTATAATAGTTTGCCAAAAACAGACGTATGAAAGTTGGAACCCGCAATAGTCAAAGTATGCATGATAATTAAAACCATCACGAAATGTTTCAAGTATGTATTGCCCAATGAGTGATTACGATTACTCTAAGTTCATGAAACCGATGCACTATGTACCCATCATAGGTGTCCCCTCCAAGAACACCCGAGCAGTAATGAAAACCATATGTACCCATCGCAGGGGTCCCCTCCAAGAACACCCGGGAAGTAATGAATATGTACCCCTCGTAAGTGTCCCCTTCAAGAACACCTGGGAATTTACTTGTAGTTATCCGTTCAATCCGCTTAAGCTAATCCGTAATCATTTCAAAAGTAAAGTATGTATTTGTGACCAAAAATGAAGTTAAGTAATGTATCCCATAGAGAGCTATGTAAATGAGTGTGTAAACCAATTTGTAATCAACCATGTAAATGCATTTGCAAATAAGCATGTTCTCACCCAAAAATATATGTAAAACAAGTAAAACATGGGGCTATAAACTCACCTCAAGTGAATGTATTGATTATAGCAAAATCAATAAAGTGAAACGTCACAAATGATCTGAATGTAACCTAATTAACCATAGGTCGTATAAGTATAGTGTATTTAAAATAAATACAACAATGTAAATTATAATGTTATATCACCACTAGTAAATAATTTAACGACACTATAATTAACTGAATGTCCATTTTATAGATACTAACACATATGTCTTAACTCCTTTCCACACATTTATATTTATTTATACGTACTTTAGATTATTTAACAAACGCAAAACACCTTAAATGTTATAATCTGTTATCACCAAATGTAGCCTAGCTATTAGATAACTAATGACCATAGTTCTTTTAACGCTCCAAAATCCCCGTTAAACCATAAGTTCAATATGCGTATTCTTAGTTCCTTTAGTTAACTGATATAAGATACTGACTATTTAAAATTTGCCATATATAAAACTCTTAAGAAAGTTCAAAGGTTAATGTTTTCATCTATCTTATATTTAGAGTCTGAAAGTGCCAACTAATAATTTATTGAGGGGCCACTTATGTAACTATTATAAAACAACTCATACTTTTGACGTGCATGTACGAAACGAGCGTACATGAGACGCATCATTCATTCTTCATTTTCTATTTCATTTCTTGATCTTTTTCCATTGTTAAATTAGTTCTACCATTTACACTTATTTGTTCACTCGACACTTTAATCTTGCATCTTAGCTTAACCCTTGGTATTATTTACTTGCCAAATGAACAAGGAACATATTAATACCTTAAAGTCGCTGCGGAAAAATATAAAAACCAACGTCAGAGCAAACGAAGTCGTCGGAAATAATGGTGCTCTCGCCTGGAAACCGTGCAACTCACCGGAAAACGTACAATTAAAACCTTTAGTCTAATTTCTTGCTTCCTTGTTGGCCAAAACTAACCACTAGCTTATTGTTGCTTCCTCCACTATTTTTATCTTTTTGAACCGTTCATGTCTCGCTAGAAACCACAACTCGACAGAGAAGGAATAAGGCCGCAAATCCCTTTGTCGGAAACAATTCTTACATCAAAGCCAACGCGAACAAGGAGCTTGAAAAATCGACCTAAACCCAAAGTGATGCATGGTCGTGATCACGAGTACGACACTGGTTTGAACACGAGCGGGTACTCAACACTACGTATGAACACGAACAAGTCGAACATGTACGGACACGAATATCATAGAAATCCAACTAATGATCTTATAAAACATTTGTACAACAAAATGAACATCCTATATATAAAATGATGGTGGTTCGTGGGTTTTGAAAGAACAAAGGAGAAAATGTATTTTGATATGAAAGGATAGCTCACATGTGTTGTCTTTGTAAAATACTTCAAGAAATTTAGAAGTGTGGGAGGATTTTATGTTGTTGCTGCCGTTTCTTACTAGGGAGAGGGAGAGAATAATGATTTTGGTTGTGTGTGTAAAGGAACTAGCATGTCTTACATAAAGGTTTTAAAAAGGAAAGTCAAGAATGACTTTAGAAGTCACATGTTCTTGTATAATCTAAACGGGAATTGCATCATGTGTAGTATGTATTAGACGTGCAAAGGAAGGGAATAAGTAAGGTTTTGTTTGCCATGCTAAAAAAAGTCTCTTGATGAGACTTAACCATTCAAAAATCACATCGTTGTGTATCCATCTTTGAGGGACGGTTTCCTGTGGTAAAAAAAAGGGAGTCTTTTTGTTTAAATATGAGTCAAGCCTAGGAACTATGATTAGGACTTGTTAAATCAAAAGGGTACATAACCAGATTGACTACTCTAAATGTGTAAAAGTTGGCGTGGTCAAGTGATCAAAAAGAGAAGGGAGACAAAAGTGAAACTTATATCCATGAGACAATTGCTTATTTGCTAAACTAATGGATAATCTAAATCATATAATAAGCTAAAGGTGTTTTAGTGGATATTTTATATGTAGAAAAAAGGGCCGAATCTATAAGTAAAAATGGGTAAGAATTTTATAAATTTTCAGGTATTCGGTATAATTGTGGGTATTTGTTAAAGTATAGAAAGGTAGAATGGTTTACATGCATGCAAAAATGTAGTTTTATTGCGGAACGTAAACGTTTTACGTAACGAATAAAAATAAAAAGTGAAAAATTATAAATTATTTTCGTAGAAATGAAGTAACACTTGTTTGATGTAAGATTTTATTTGTTTGATGTCGGTTTATGTTGATTGTTGATTTTTGGTTTATGCGATTTAACAAAACGTTGAAAATTAAAAGTGAATGCGTAAAAGTTTAAAATAAATAGTTGAATATTTATTGACGTAAAATGACCTGAAAATGCGGATTGTTACACATTGGTTGATCAATAGTCATACAAAATACACATTTAATAAACTTTAAACACTATATGGTCACACTTATTAACACTTTTGGCCACTTTTTGCTTAATTGTATGTGACTAAATACCCAAAACAAACATGCTTTGTGTGACTAAATATTATAAAAGGCCACACAAACATAAAATTCATGTGGCCATTGGATGATCAATAGTCACACAAAATACACATTTCTTCACTTTAAACAGCATATGGTCATACTTATTAACACTTTTGGCCACTTTATGCTTAATTGTATGTGACTAAATACCCAAAACAAACATGCTTTATGTGACTAAATATTACAAAAGGCCACACAAACATAAAATTCATGTGACCATTGGATGATCAATAGTCACACAAAATACACATTTCTTCACTTTAAAAAGCATATGGTCACACTTATTAACACTTTTGGCCACTTTATGCTTAATTGTATGTGACTAAATACAAAAAAAACATGCTTTGTGTGACTAAATATTACAAAAGGCCACACAAACATAAAATTCATGTGACCATTAGATGATCAATAGTCACACAAAATACACATTTCTTCACTTTAAACAGCATATGGTCACACTTATTAACACTTTTGGCCACTTTATGCTTAATTGTATGTGACTAAATACCCAAAACAAACATGCTTTATGTGACTAAATATTACAAAAGGCCACACAAACATAAAATTCATGTGGCCATTGGATGATCAATAGTCACACAAAATACACATTTCTTCACTTTAAATAGCATATGGTCACACTTATTAACACTTTTGGCCACTTTATATTTAATTGTATGTGACTAAATACCTAAAAAAAACTTGTTTTGTGTGACTAAATATTACAAAAGGACACAAAAACATAAAATTCATGTGACCATTCGTTGATCAATAGTCACACAAAATACACATTTAATAAACTTTAAACACCATATGGTCACACTTATTAACACTTTTGGCCACTTTATGCTTAATTGTATGTGACTAAATACCCAAAACAAACATGATTTGTGTGACCAAATATTACTAAAGGCCACACAAACATAAAATTCATGTGGCCACTGGATGAACAATAGTCACACAAAATACACTTTTACTTCACTTTAAATAGAATATGGTCACACTTATTAACACTTTTGGCCACTTTATGCTTAATTGTATGTGACAAAATATACAAAAAAACATGCTTTGTGTGACTATACAGTGTTTACGATCACTAATACTGATTAATCCAACTAAATTTGTACCTAATTAGTCACACATGTTAAGGTTTTGGTCACTATTTTTTAATGGATACGGACACTAGCTCAAAAATATGACCGTAGGTACCTTACGGTCACGCGACCTTTAGTCACACACACTCAAAAAATCATGTGTGACTATATGTATATCGTCACATTTTTTTGGTGTAGCCAAATCCACTTTGTGTTCTAGTGAGACTGATAAGTATTGAAAGCTCTCAGGTTGCACTCAGATCTAAAATCTCATCTTTCAAGCAAGATACTTCTGAGATCAAGTCCATGATGACAGAGATTTTCAAGGCATTTAAAGGTATGTCTTTTTCAACTCCCTCAAGCAGTGTGCCTACAACAACACTTGCTATCACTAAAGGGCCAACAACTGTTGAGGGGGAGAATTTCACACATGCTGCCACTAAAGAACCTCCTTCTCACACTGAGGGGGAGAATGATGACATGAAAACTCAAGAGACTAAAGTAAAAAAGGAACCTGAGAAAGAAACAACTAAGGAAGTGCCTACAAGACCAACAAGAGTAGTTCCAATATCAACAGTCAGACCAATCACAAGACACAATCCTAAAGTTGCACTTATTGAATCCTCCTCAAGACCTCCACTCACTAACATCATCCTTGAAATCTTAATTCCTCAACTTACTGGTCTAGTGATTGATATAACACCACCTGAACCTCAAGTTACACAAAAAGAAGGGAAAGGAATTGCAATTGGTGATGAGTCTCCAAAGAAGACCATGCCTGCATCAACTGTTGTTCGTCAGGATCCTGATGAACCAATTTGAATTCCTTATGAAATTCATGGGAAGTTATACAACCTCACCAGTGATGAAATTCAAGAATACCTAAACAAAGAAGAAGAGATCAAAAAAAAGCTGAACAAGCTAGGTTACTGGCAATGACCAAGTCTAAGATAATCAAGGTAGTTCATAAAGAAGCTGAAAAACCCATAATTGATCCAAAAAATATTTTAAGTGCTAAAGGTGGTGAGTAGTATAAGAAGATTTAGGATTCTGAACATCAAGTCCTCAAAAGAGAGCATTCTAAGAAAGCTAAGAAAGCAATGGAGCTCAAGAAGAAGAGGCTTGAGCAGTATATGTGGACACATCAAGCAGACTCGGACCTAAACCAATTACTGATGTCAAGATTCACCCCAACACAAAACCTGCAGTTCTCACTATCTACAGAGCAAATGATAGAAAAACCTTTCAAGTGCACAATCCCTTCAAGTTTGAAAATTTTGGAGTCACTGAGCTAGATGAATTGGGCCAATCATTCAGAAGAAAAAGAACAAGATAGTTTCTGAACTAATGATATCATTGGGAAAAAGGTGTGAGAGGCTGAGAAAGATACCTGAAGAGCTTGGAATTCAATCAGCTCTTCCACGTCCTGCTCCTGAATAAGCATCATCCTAGCTGTAGGATATTGGATATCATAACACAAGGGAAAGAATAGGGGTTGGCCGATTATAGAGAGAGAAAGGAGAGGATTTCTAGTGAGAGAAAAACCTTATGTGTGTAATTGATAAAATGAACAACCAACCTCTTTCCATGGCTAGAAATAGGCTTATATAGTAATTTACATGCCCTAGAAAATAGGATATGAAGTGGGCTTACATATGGGTAAAGACCCGGCCCAAAACCATAAGTCATACGCGTACATTACATCTTCGAGCTATGTTATTCTAGACAATACACGGGGTGACCGAGTCTTTTTTATGAACCTAACAATCTCCCCCTAAGGGAGGTCACCCCTGAAAAATACAATATGAATCCTAGCATTCTAAGTCTTGAACATTTAACATCAGCTCGTAATCTTTGATTCTTCATTCTTTGATCTCTTTGTACATTATGTAGTGACTTTTGAGCATAGTTTCTTTGACTTGTGTGATCTTTGATCTTTCTTTGAGATCATCAGCCACAGTAGATCTCTTAATCATCCTTGTAGTGAAGTATCGCTTCCATGTGATGTTGTGACCTTCGGACCGGCATGCTCATACTTTTCTAGATCATGATAGCACGCATCAGAGTTGCGGAAGCTATGTTGTAGGTCTTTCAGTTATCATGATGTCTTTGATTAGGAATATGAAGTGTGAGCATGAGGTTGTGAATTGACGTGTCTCTTTCCAGCAGCTGCTACCGTCGGGGATTCCTGCAAGTATATGTTAGTAATAAACAAACGAAAGTGTCTTTGTTCACTTTTGTTGAATAAGGTTGCAAGAACCACGGTTCCCCGTTAATCAGTATAAATACTGCCTGTGATCAGGTAGAATTCCGAAGAATCTCCTTGACAGGGTTTCGCAGCTGCGCTAGCCGTTCTCAAACCAGAGCGTCTCAAAGTAGACAAAGCACGGAGTGAGTGAACCAATGAATTAAAAACCCACTGATTAATGAGAAATTTATTTGAAAGTCAGTCGCGTGTCACTCAGAAAAAGAGTTTTTGTGACACATCAAAGGTTTTATAACATAAAATCAAATTTCATTAAAAACACATTTGTTTTGAAAGATATACACAGTCAATGTGCTCGAAAATCAGTTGTTGAGCACATCGAAAGGTTTTCCAAAAACTATTCGTCAATTCACTGCCTGGAACAAGTTTGATTCATAAAGAATCGCACCATCGTTGCTTTCCATTTGTCACAAGTTTGATCCATAATGGATCTCACATGTCACCTACCAAGAGCTTGTTTGATGTTGGCTCTAGAAGGATTTCCATCTTCATTGTGAGTACTTTCGTATCACTCGGATGTTCTGGCAATACCACGAGGATAATGCGTAGGACTCTTAAGATCTTACTTGTTATCACAGTGTGTGATGAGCAAGCATAGTTTGTATTAGTGTCCTAACGAGATTTATGGATGATCTCATGGCTCTAGACTCTATAGTGCACTTTTGGTTTTTAGTAGTCGGAGGCTGGAGCAGACTGCCACCTTTTCAATATCGTCTAACTCGGAGTGAGAGAGACGATAGAAATGTATTGATCTCCGTGAGAAATGAAACAAGAATCCTTTGAGGGATCTTGAGTGGCTAGGGAGGGTTGTGCAGCGTATCACTGGGTCCATGATACTTGTCTTCAATGTCAGCAATCAACCATGTGATTCTGACAGCATATGTAGTGACCCAGTTTCTGCCTAATGTTTAAGGAGGGCTACTTTCTTTTCACCCTTTATCTTAACATTTCTTTTTCATTCTTCAACCCCTTCAGTGCTTACCGAGGCTTCATTACTAGTACCTTGTTGGGTATGTTCTAGTACTAGCTCCATCTTAGTCTGTACTATTCCCTTATTATCACATTACTCCTTTTGTAATCATACCTAAGGACTTCTATACTAACTAGTGGATTGTCCATGGGTAGATCCCTTTGGCTCTGGCGGGATCGTGGGAACGAGTACCTAGCCTTACCATCCTTTTATCTCTAATAAAGTAATTACAGGGTCGGTCGTTTGTACAGTTCACCTTTCCATAAAACCATTTGATAAAATCCACCGAGGTACTTATGGTATAACTATCAAAGTTTTTGTACCTCAATTGGTTTTTCATAGCAGAAAAGCTCCCCCTCAACATGTGCATCAATTCACGAAAATGTTTAGCACATGGAGGATGGAGTGCACACTTGAGTCTTAATATATCACATTTTTATCAGATTTAATAATTAAATCACATTCTTTCCCCTGATTAAAAATTTCAAACCCTTTGAGATTTAGGATCTTAGTTGATTTAAATATGTTAAGGAACCTATAACTGCTCCCCCTTAATTTATGAGGGATTCTGTTAGTGTTAGATATGAGGAGTTTGAAGGATTTTGAATTTAATAAAAAATTCATACCCTGACACATAACATGCTATTGCTACATTACTAATTAATGTACAAAGTATACAATATATTACACAGGATATTGACCTTTTGATTGGAATGACGATATCACTCCGTTCTTTGAAAAAGTCTATAGTCAATATCACGAACATGTCCACAAACAAAGCATTCTAGGTTTCGGTAGATCCTTCTCGTCTTCAGTCGCCTTTCAATGGCCGCTATGAACTCTTTGCCTTTTGTCACTTCCTTTTGAGTCCAGAATCATGTATTCATACCCGGATTGAGCCGCTTGACCTTGAATTCCTTGAATCTGTAATCTAGTGCTTCCAGAATACGTGTCAATGTTCCATCACTGAACTTGTATATCTTATTGAACCTCATGATCTTTCGGTCATTGTTGCCTACCTGGAACATTACTGCTCGAGGAGACTCAATGATGGTATAATCATGCTTGAACTTGTAGCCTTTAGCATCCCATCCTGGTTGAGTGAGGTTCAACTATGTCTGGTAGCTTTCAATGCTGAGTTGAAAGTCTTCAACCCGCTGTCGAATCACTAAGTTTCGGGTCCATAGCTTGACAGCAGTAGATAGCATCCGTTTGTCTGAACCAGGAAGATGATCGAGATGACCTTGCAGAAGGAGCAGATTCAGGTCTTCAAAGTCACTGGGATACAGGTTCTTGAAATCTTTTTCAGCAATTGTGTGTTCTTGGAAATCAGCTCTTCGAAGGACAATTTCGCTCAAGTAGTCATACCCGTATCTTGAGTAGGCTTTGAGTCTGACGACACTGAGAATCTGCATGTGTGTTCTGACTTCTTTTCGATGCGACGGAGAATCATATCTGTCAATATAGAACTTCTGTCAATTAAACCACCAGTGGGAGATGCCATATTTGGCACTTATATCATAGGTACACACATCATTAATCCATATTTGCTCTGGCACCACCAGTTCAAGACCAAAGTCAGGATAACGAGCATCCTTCATCTTGGAAATCGATAGTGCGGGACTGCTTCCCTTGCTGCCATATCTCAAATACTTTAATTCTTTATTAAAGAAGAATTGTGTTTGAATAGTGTCATGACCTGGAGGACCACCGAGAGGCAGTGGTCGGTTGACATCGATTCTGACTTGATCTCCTTCTGGATTCGTCTAGTCAACCTGATCTGTGAGCATCTTGTGACACTCCTCCATCTAGAACTGAAGGTGAATGACATCTGGGTAGAAAGCTTTAACAACTTCATAAGTCTGCCCTTCAAAATCTGCTTGTGTAAGCTCGATCTTGTTTACTTGTCTGCAGTACCAGTTTATGAAAGTAGTTATGTCTCCAGTCTTTGCAAGCAATGAGTTCTCAGCAGGGGTTTCATAAGTTGAAACCAACGCAGAAGCCTAGTTGTTCTCTACATCTGACAAATTGGAAGAAGGGATGGTCCAAGCCGGTTCAGGAGTTGCAGGTATTTCTTCTACTGGGAGTGGTTTCCACCAGTCTTTTCTTGAGTCAGCTTTTAGTAGGTGATCATTCCCGAAGTCTTCATCATCAGACAAATGTACCTGCTCGTCAGGAATGGAATCATCATGTATTAGAGAGTCTGTAGGAGATAACTCTTGAGCCCCAGAGATGCCAATTGACTCATATCTAGTGTCAAATGTAGTCCAAGCCATAGATTGTGGTGCTGAGGTTGCACTCTTAGACGAACTTGGATCCTTACTGCCTGTTTGCTGAGCAGATCCATATGTACCAGTAGATGGAGGAGGATGAGATAAGGGAAACTAAGAAGGTCCTGATGCTCTTAAAGTACCTGGAGCACCAGATGTGCCTGCTAGAGGAGGTGGGGGTGGTGGCTGTAAAGGTGGAGACCCAGAAGGAGATCTTGGAGTGGCACATTTTTTTCTTTTCTTACGGTGAGCTTCTTCCAGATCTGCTAGGAGTTGGTTTGAGTAATCACGCTCCAATGGCTTCTGCAGCGCGTCAAACAAATTCTTGTAATCTTTATGAGCCTCATAGGATTTGTCTTCAAACATCCGTTGTTAGAGAATTTCCTTCATATCAACGGCAGGCAGATCACTGAAACGAGCTCGAAGTAGAGCTTGCATTGCCCAGTCAACTGCATCAGTGACTATCTCATCAACTGCTTGACTCGCCTTATGGGGAATATTAAGATTCTCTAAGTTGTACAGCCTAGACCCATGTTTTTCCAACCTTTCCTCCAAGGCTAAGTTGCTTTGAATCAGATCCGCCATATGTTGTTTAAGCTCACCTATGCATTATAATAAGATCGGATCAGAGCTGCTTTATTGTGGTTGAGGTAGTGGTGGTGGAAGAGATGTTATTGTTGTCATTGTTGTGACTGTTGCTGTTGATGTTGGGAGTGGTGCATGAATCGTTATGGATATTAGGTATGACACGGTGAGATCAATAGCCAGAGTGGTCATTGGAGGAACTGAAGAGGTATCCTGATGAATGGGAACCATGACCATTGACTGAACCTCTGATTAAGTATTGGTTTTCTCAGGTTCATCTTCCTGTGACTCCTCTACAAGGAACTAATTGGTGAAGGTGAGTTCCTTGTCAAGATTTTGTAGAGAAGACAATGTTCTAGTAGAGCTTGCAGGTTCTTCAAGAACCACTTGATCTTCAGTAGGAAGTTTGAGGTTCTCCTAAACATTTGGGTAAGTAGTTATGGTGAACTCTTCATCCATTTGCTCAGGGTTTTGTTGTTTTGAAGTATCAGTGATCTCTAAGTCCATGTGTTCAAGGTTTGGTCTAGCATGAACCACATAACTTGATTGAGGTTGGGACTCTGCAACATCACCAGGGTTTGATCCAGCCTGGCCTTCATCTAGTTTACCAGGGTTTGGTCCAGGTTAGCCTTCATCTTGTTCACTAGGGTTTGGTCCAGCCTGGCCTTCATCTTGAACCCAACATAGATCCTAGGCACTTCGTCGTCAGATTCCATTTCACTATCAGTGAGAGCTTGTTCCGCATCCAAGGAAGGAGATTCAGCATGTCTAGAGGGTTCAGTGGGAATAAGAGTGTGCCTCTGAAAGATAAATTAATCTACAGGGCTCTTCTTCTTTGGAGTTTGAAGGGTGAGTAGATCGTAAGCAGCTTGTTCCTCGACGACTTTGTCTTTTCCCTTGCCTTGTACATCTAAAAGCGGTTGAATTCTCCCAAAGCCAGGTTCCCTAATTACCATTAGACGAGCTGGTCCCTGGGTTTCTAGTTCCTTTAAGCTTGTTCAGCAGGAGCTTGTTTAGCAGGAGCATCAATGGCAGGAATATTCATGTCAGCCATAGTATCTGCACAGGTAAATCCAACAACAGGACATACATGCAGATATATGATGTTAGAATGGAGCAACTCACCACAGACAACTCGCCATTAGATAAATATCACACAACTCGCTACACAACTCGCTACCAAGATAGAATGTTACACAACTAGCTACCCAACTCGCTATTAAACATACTTAACTCGCTAGAAAATTTGAAAATTTTGAAATAGCGAGTTGCATGTTTTAATATTAAAGAAAATCTTCTTCAACTCACTACAGGATAGCGAGTTGCCTGTTGTTAATAAAATAATTGTATATGTTCAACTCGCTAACATAAACTTGCTAGGAATATTTAAATCAAAATGCTTAACTCGCTAAAAATTTTGAAAAATTTTAAAATAGCGGGTTGCCTATTTTAATATTATTAAAAATCTTCCTCAACTCGCTACAGGGTAGCGAGTTGCCTGTTTATGATAATAATATAGTATCTTGTAACTCGCTACCAAGAATTATCCCAACTCGCTACTTAGCACTTCTGAAAACTCGCTAAGACTTACAAACACACAACCCAGCAACTAAGTTTAATATGGCACAATTTTGACACTTAAATAACTTCCGTAAACATTTTGCAACATTTAGAGACAACAAACAACAACAATCAATGATTTTTGACTAACAAAAGTCAACCTTAACCACGAAAATCATCAAGATCACAATATAATGACAGGGGAAGCAATTAAAACATGAACGAAGCATTATTCATCGATTCTAAACCTAACCCAACATACAGCATATCATTCAAAGCATTAACAAAGTTTTAGATGATAAAAATAGAAGAATTCATTGATTTAGAAAGGTTTAGTGTGATTTAGGCAACCATGTTTTAGATCTACGATAATTACATGATAGAGAACAATAAACAATAGATACCTTAGCAAGATAAACCACAGAAATCACAAATCAAAATAAGCTTCAAAGTAGCGAGTTGCGAGTATGGGTTTTAAGAGAGAGAATTTAACTGGATTTTTGATAGTTTGACCAAGAGCAACTCGCTGACTCCTTAAATACTATTAAAAGATTCACAAATTGGCAGATATGGTCCCTATACTTTCTAAGTCCTTCTCTTTCAGGTAAAGAGTATTAATAAGGTTAGAACAAGTTTCAAAATTGACACAAATGGTCCTTGTAGTTATACAAGCCTAGGAAACATTTAGCAAATTGCACATAAGTCCCTAAACTCACAAATTATAGACAATTTTAGCCTTTTAAGTTAAAATAAATTTAACTCCTCTTCAAATTGTAACCCCGTTAAATACAAAAACCTTTTATCAATTAATTATTTGATGAATTAAAATGCCCGTTAGATGTCATAAATTTAAAAACACTCTCCCCCTCAATCAATGACTCGTTTCCTATTTAAAGAGCAGTAGTCGTTGATTGAGTATCAAATTTTGAAAGAATTCAAGTCCGATTGATTTTCAAACAACATTTCCACCGTGGGTAACACAAATAATTTTCTGAAGAATCATAGACGGAAAATCATTTGGATAAAAAGAAGACTTCTCTTCTTGATCAAGAAATAATGCACTGAAGCGTACATTAGATCGAGGGTGCACGGATATAAAGTAATCCATGCCCGGGAGAACTTAATCACCCGTTGTTAGGAACAGCCGTCTTTTTGGCGACGAGCTTTCCTCATTTTGAAAACCGGGTTGCAGTCTGAAATAACTGCAAGCCATAAAGACATGTTTTGAAAAGTTTAAACTTCCGTTCGAGCTTCATTTAAAGACCCGTGTCATTATTGAATGACATTTCTAGATCCGTAAATATTATCGATTTTCAGAATACATGTCTTGAAAAATAATTTTTTGGTATTTTTTGTTTTCTAATTTTTATGGTTTTTTTTGAATATGTACATATTTACATAGGATACTTGAAGCAAATCCGTTACTCATCCTTATCATCCTGAAGACGTTTGAGTGTCTCTGGCTTCATACTCTTCATGCCAAGCCGCGGGAGAATGAATTCGAATCGTTCTCTGGGCAGTGCCTTAGTGAATATATCCGCCAGTTGATACTCTGTCCTCACAAAATACAACTCAACCACTCCCTTCTCTACTTGTTCTCTGATGAAATGATGTTGGATGTCGATGTGTTTAGACCTGAAGTGTTGGACGTTGTTTCAGTATAGAGGTATGGTACTCTTGTTGTCACAATACAGAGGGATGTGATTGTATGCAAAGCCATAATCCGATAATTGAGACCGCATCTATAGGTTTTGGGCACAGCAACCAGACATCGCGATGTATTCAGCCTTTGTAGACGAGATGGACGTGCTAGTTTGCTTCTTTGATGACCAGCTAACTAACTTATCACCAAGGAACTAAGCACTACCAGATGTGCTTCTTCGAGTGTCTTGATAACTTGTATGATTTGCGTCTGCGTATGCTGTTAGTGCTATGGCGGTGTCTTTCGGATACCAAAGACCCATATTTATGGTTCCTTGTAGATACTGAAAGACCCGTTTAACTGCTTCAAGGTGCTTTTTAGTGGGCTTAGATTGATATCTAGCACACAGCAAAAATAAGGTCAGGTCTACTGGCTGTGAGATACATCAGGGATCCAATCATACTGCGATATTAGGTCTGGTCAATAGGGATCCCTGAGAGGTCCTTATCCAGTTTTGTTCGCTCCACCATGGGAGTGTCAACAGGGTCACTTTTAAGAAGATCAAATTTATTTAAAATCTCATTAGCATATTTAGATTGATTTATGAAAATGCCTCTGGGATTCAAAAAAATTTAGAGACCTAAGAAAAAGGACATTTGACCAATCATCGACATTTGAAGTTTAGAGCTCATTTCAATAGAAAAACGGTCATAATCTCTAGGATCAGTTGAGGCAAATATAATATTGATGTTAATTTTTATACACGCAAAAATATATAATAAAATATATTCAAAAAGAGCAATTAAGAAAATTCCCTAAGGAAAATTCACTCTAAAAGATATATATATA